>JAMBLF010001128.1:0-138320 GCA_030578115.1 Leucoptera coffeella | reverse complement strand
ACACACTTTGATTATTACGATTATTCCTAACGGAAGTAGACTAAAACAAGAACAAAACCATTTTCTCTTCTGACATCACTAAATAACTTTATCGAAGCCCCTAATTACAATCAGTTTGTATACAAATGCTAGAGCCTAACTAGGCTGCCAGTAAATCACGGCTAATCCTTGATTAGGCATGTTCTGGAAAAGACGCGGGCCGCAGATGAGCCCAGTGGCCGTGCCAGGCACCGCCTGGTACCATCGATCCAAGCGCCATGCGCCATTGCCTATTAGGCTGGGAGCGTACTGGGGTAGTATAAGTACTAGTGCATCTTTGGAATATATTTACAGTTGGACCGCTTTTTGAATAACATGTCAGACTGATGTATTCTTCAAACACGATCACTCGGGGTCCTCATCTAGTCATTAACACACAACAGGAATGGAACTAAATTAATATTTAATCAAACAGAAGAAGACAATCCATACAAAGGAAACAAGAAATAAAAATTGCTCGAATGCATTTAAAACAGCAAAGATGTCAGACATTCCTCTCGAAAAAGACGCATATTACATGATACAACTTTGATAAAGGCAGACATTTTCCAATATAAGCTCTTACTTCCTAGAAAAATCTCTCTATAAAATGGTTAGCAACAGCGCATACGAAACATTATATTAGCCGAATAACCTTTCGTACACCCTCAGCCTAATCATACGACGCCCTTAGGAATAAAGAGAGAGAATGGAGCCACGGTTAACCGGGGTAAACACGTGCGCACCTGCCAATGTTCCGCCTCATCGCCCAAAGGGTCACGGGACCCGTGTTGATACACAAACGCTTATTAGGCACCTTGTGCCGACCTAAGCCAATGGGAGTGATATCAAATGGTATGTGAAATTATGACTAAGTAAGCGAAGTAATTAGACAATTGGATAAAAGCCTACAGTTAATATTTGACGTACATTTTCAGTAAGTACATATTAGTGTAGCAAAAAAATTAAATTATGATGAACAAAATTATGTAGGGATCATCTCTCTATTTGAACGGAAAAGTTGTAACTTATATGTATGATCATGATAATGTATTATTATTGAACATAAAACAAAAAAGCTAAAAATCTTTCATAATTTTTGAAACTGTAGCTTTTCTCAACATTAAAGATTTTGGTTACCTGTAGGAAAATGCAAGCGGAAATATATGTTTTCCTTCATCGTTGTCTAGCAAAATCATATTTTACGAAACTTCGCGCAAAATCCTTCTTCCTACACACCACTACAATGTAATCTACATGCAAACCCCAAAGGGAAGATAACATAACGAGATAATTCATCAAATTACACGGAATTATTGAAACCAACCACTTGAGATAACCTCGAGTGATAAGATAAACATATGATTCAATTTAATCTGCTATACCAGTTGCATTATAGACAAATTCTGGACATTCGCTGGCAATAAGTTAACAGCAAGAATCCTACTTAAGTGATGTCGAAAAATGACTAATGAACTAAGTATGTAATAATCAACCATCCATTTAATAAAATAAAATAAACGCAAGTCTGTATAAGGAAACGATTGGATTAAAACCATGCTTAATCTCTGGCTACCCATAAATAGACTCGTGTGTGACGTATTTTTATGGACAAATACCTTATTACACTTTTTTAGTAGCCGTTTTTATATTACGGGAAACTCCACGTTCCTTTCCTAGGTTACTGGAAAAATTAAATCAAAGGAAATGATTTATTTCAAAACAAAATAGCTGCACTCTTCCAAAGGATGTGCTTATAATAAGTATAATGGGTTTTGACAATGAGCTCTAATGGATACCGCAGAGAGGTAATAATGTCGGAAATTTGCGTGTTTCTGAGAACTGCAGCCTTTTAAACTTAGAAATGTTGCTAGTAATGTATTCAAGGTTGGTTGTATAATATGTACATATGAGGACGTTGAATTGTCTTCTTATTTAGAAAAAAAATTGAATATTATTTTTACGGTAAAGGAAATATCGGAAGGCAATCTGCATAATTTGGGTGCTAATTATTTAAATTCCTTGATGGATTAGATGTGCCCATACTAGATGTAATTCACCATCACTCCTATCTTTACTATGAACATAACATATTCTATACTTTAAATTCAAGGGCAATGTTTGAAGCACAGCTTATGAAATTAGCATTTACTCGCAATTACAACGAGAACAGAAGAGAAGAAAGTTCTAGAATCAAAACACGAAGAACCACTTATCTTTTACAAATTTACATTAATTCCCTAAATGCTCGTAACAAAGGGCAATCCAAATTAGCCAACAAAAAGAGGAAGGACAAAGTTGTGTCATCGTGACGACGCCACACAATGAATACTGGCGCGTGCTCCATTCGAGGAAAATAATTCAATATTGCAAACAAAGAATAATAACCAGACAATTTTTATTTATCCTTTGTTTGGCAAATTGTTATTATCAAGAGGGGACATGTAAATTTAGTCGAATTATCTCTTATTATCCTCAAGGAATTTCAAAAGGAGGTTTTTAGTTTTGCAAGTCCATTACTATGACAGTAAACCTTATTAGTCTGTCACCTTCACTGGATGAAAATGGCTGAAAAACATTCTAAAACATTGCCTAAAATAAAAATAAAAAAAACAGCTATACAAAACCGGCTTGATTTTAAAATTGATGCAATATGAAACAGTTTAAGGATTAAAATCGTATCATTCTTCTAATCAATGAGTATGTTATGATGAGTATTTTCGTATTGATAACTTTAGGTAACTTATAGCTTTTGATTATGTTAAAATGCATATTTGAAACGAATTTCTATGTAACATAGAAACAAACTAGAACACCTAAAGATCCAACAAACTATTATGAACACACATTTTCTAACTAAGATACCATGTTAAAACAAAATAAACTTACGATATCCATTGGTAAATAGCAGACACGGTCAGTTCACCGCGCTCCTTCAACGCTCTCTCGATCAGCTCCGGATACGTGTACGGAGGTTTCTTCGGCGGAGGCGGAGCGTCAGGCACGTGTGTCTTCGGCTCCTCATAGTACACCGGCTCATCATAGGTCACCTTGAAATTGACCAGGTCATCCAGCCTGAAATTAAGGAGCCACGCAAGGCTCCCGCACTCATCATCTTCGGCTCTTTCCGATTTTCTTCTTCTCCATTTTCTGTCGGGCAGCGTTTTGTGCGACGCCATGACAGTGGACAGCGCGTGGGTGTGCTTTCGACTGGCGTGCTGGATTTTGAATGTGGAACGGCGGGTGACGCAGCGCTTTGGTGCCAGTTCGCGCTATCTCCATGGTGCTGTTACAGCCACTGCATACGCGGTAGGGTACTGCTTTAGGGTTCCACTGGTTAAATTCGATATATTTTTTTAGTAATAAATATATTAATATTAAGAAATATCAATAGGGACCAGTTCTGCGAGTGCTGCTTCTAATCTGGTAATTAAATAAATCTTACTAACTGCCTTTCTTATTAGCATGTACCTTTGGACACGTATTGAATAAGATAGTCTTAAAGTTGGCTTTTTGAGTCATATGCTGATATTGTAAACGACTACGAGTTCAAACATTACAACATGCTCCATAGGGTTAAAAAAATTTGGAAGTGGAAAAATTTATCGTGTTACCCCTTCGGTGACTAAGGACGTGAATGAGTAAGTTACATACTACATCCGATAATTTTTATTTTACAAAAAATTTCATATTTGCCCTATTCATAGTAATCTATAGTAAATAATCAATAAGAAATATCTTATTTAATTAAATATAAATTAAGAAATAACCGACGAAACCCAATCAAGTTAAAATAAATGCGAAAGGAGTATCGAAAATATTAGAACCGCATTGGTGAGGCATACCAAAAAGTATGTCACAATAAAATTAACCTGTGTGGCAATGACAACTGTCATAAAGAATGCTTTTGTTTTCTAGACGTTTTCATGAAATTGCATGGTTAATCTGCATTCAGCCACAAAATGGATAATTATTTTCATTTGTAATAAGTTCTTTTTTCTGTAAGAATCGTAGAGATGTTAAGGATGTTAAGGATATATAAAGAACTAATTTTTATTGACTTAAGTGAGTGAAATTAGGAAAATATGTGATAAAAATATATTTTTCAAAAAAAACAGTATTAGTAGATATGCTCTGTTTGGTGACTGAACCTGAAAATCTACACTGTCCCATCATTTCCTTAACCATAACTTTATTAAATTCATAATTTCACCACACATAAAAAAACTAAGAAGCAAAACTCCTCCATTTTCCAATTTAAAGCACATTTAATTGAACCGATAAATAATTCAGCTTAAAGTCCGGGACGATGTAACAAATCAATCATGCCCGCAGGCCAATTACTAGAAAAAATCCCCCGGATTCCAACAGCTACTACGAAATTGAAAATGTAATTGAGTTTACATACACGCCGGCGTAGAGACGGGCAGGTTGGCTCTAATAAGACAATACCGGTATCACATTTACTGGTATATACCAGTACAGGTGATTGCAGGAGAAATAAAGTGTACAATATCGATTTGATACATTTCGAACTTGTCTATATAGATTTTAGATATTATGATGTAATTGGTACTTGTTTATATTGTTTTTATGTAGTGGCCGTGTTTGTATATATAAAATGTGAAATGCAGGTTTTTCATACATCGATTACGCATCTCTTTTGGGATGAAGATATAATATCACTTGCTGGTTTAGGTTCAGCATACATCATTATTTGTGATAATATTAACATGAATAAGTACCAGGTTGCTATTAATACGTACGTACGCGTCAGGACTTGTGTATACACTCCTTTTTTATCGTGGCGTGGTAGTCACAGGCTTGAGTGCCCATCTTCGAAATTTCGAAGTATGTTAGGTATGAGTCACTCTTAGCCCGCTATTATATATTTACAGTTGCTAACGGTGAGGGAAATATTGTGAGGAAACTTGCCTGTCCCTCGGGTTAGATTAAAGTGCCTATATATGGCGATACGGTTCACAACCTATCACGTTGGTAGATGTCTATCTAGTGAAATGCTATTAATACTATTTAATGTTTATTTTGTTCTTATCTAGAACCTAAATATAATACTAGATACGAGCTATCTGTCTGCCAGACATATCTAGATTCTTGTATATATGTACATGCCCTTTTATAATTTTCGAAGTGAACAGAAATCTTAATATCTTCTTGCTAATTTAAACATTCTTATCAGTCATGATAAGCTTAATATAGAATATTGGTGACAACTTGCTAGCCTGGCACCCAATAGATGATAAACTACGAATACATATAATATGTACTGAATCAGATTCATCATATAATCTTCCCGATCAAAGCACGTGAGTCGTCCATTAAGCAGAGAGCAAGGTGCATCCATTCCTATTTTAAATTGGATAAGCTCCTCTCAGATGTGATTTGAAAGAGATTCACTCGCTAAACTACTAAGTCATGTAGTGCTCCTGATGTCTGAGTAAAGTGCTGGTTTAGGACGTAAATGGAATTATACAGCTGTCTTTCTTTACGAGGTTTATATTGAACAAACATACATACATACACATCACGCCTGATTCTCTGCAGAGATCACGGATCCCCGTTGTTCCCGATCCTGACAGACCACTTTCGCTACATTGACACTCATACATCTTCTCATACACACTCGGCGGTTATAGGTACTCCTAACGTCAACTTTTACAATATAGCGTCTATCTGACTGTCATATGTCTGATTGGGCCGGCCCCTACGTAACCGCCCTTCAACTTCACTCATATATACTCCTACAAACATAAGAGTACATATATATTCACGCCTCTACATCCCCAAGCAAAGACTATCGATTGCCACCTGGAACGATACAGACAAATCTCTTAGGCTTCACTCACACCCATTACCATTTTCATACATGATCTTCTTATTGAACTAAGAGCAATAATTTTTGAGCTATCTGTCACTTATATTTCATGGACTATCGACTACTGATGATTGTTATAGAAGTCATCACGATCTATATAGAGTACCCGCCACATACGGTGGCAGTAGCCAAACTTGGAACTAAATTTGACGTTTCCGCCATTGCGTGTTATTTTGTATGAAAAGTAAATTTAGTATTACCAGCGTTGTGTTTTTTGCCCACTCTTTGTAATTTTTATGTTTGTTAAGGGTGATTATAATAAATTGATTTCCGGAGTTTCTTGTTAGTTCTTCTCCAAGCTAGGGTCTCCGCTGATCTAACCTCGGTAAAAAATATGTAAAGACAATGCTCAGTGCCATGTTTGAAATAATAGTTTTAAGAGATTCGCGATTTATACTCATGATATAAGATATAAGGGTGTGTATAAGATTGATTGCAGCTGTGGGAAATCCTATGTCGAACAGACTAAACGGTCTATTGCGGACAGAGTGAAGGAACACATAATATATGTAATATATAATAAGAAGGATAAGTCCCGTTAATTATTAATCATGTTTGAAATAGTATAATAAACATATTTTGACTTTGATATATTAATTTGTTTTATTTGAGTTTATAGCTCTGCAACCAAAGATCGTTACAAATGAAACCTATAATGTTTCGAGCCGTATGGCACAGTGAGTGCTAGTTTTGGCGCGTTTACTGGTAACACTGAATTACGCGACTGTGGCGACGCCTCCAACTGCCACCGTATGTGGCGCGATCTCTAGTTATTGTGACGCGAAGGACATATTTTGACGAGCTCTATGGCGCGATTGGTTAATCACCTGAACGCTAATCCTGAGGTCCCGTGTTCGATTCTCGGTAAAGGCAGAGTTAAGAACTACACTTTTCTTCTGCTTTCTAGTCTGGTTGCTGATTATATATTCTATATCTATATTTATCTATATATAAGTATATATTTCTTAAATATACGTTAACTAGAACCCTGAACACAAGTCTTAAATGAACTTACCAAAGGGCTAGTTCAGTTGATGTAATAGTGTCCTAAATATTATTATTTAGTATCCAAAATTCTGTTTACCCAAAAGGGGTAGATGGACGTGAATATTAAATTATACAGTGAATATTCAAATAGACAGGCAATTCAAATAAAAGAATATAATTGCTCACATAGCAGTATTTTTTACATTATAAAATTGCACAGTTCTATGACCCTCGTCAAAAAAGGTCGTGACTACTACTAATGAATTCAATAAGAGATTTTAAGGTTTCTTTAAGAAGTTTTGTTCAGTAATTTATTTTAATAGTATTTTTTATTTTAACTTGCGTCTTGTTTGCAACAGTAGAGACGTACTAAATAAATGATATTTTTACTTTAAAATCTGATGATATTTTAGTTATTAAATAACATTAACAATGTTATAACACTTTTAGTTGTATTTTTGATATTGCTTCTACATATACGAAGAAAAGATACAATATGACATAATTTTATGAAATCAGATCATTTCAACCTATTCTCTAGGTACATCACAATCGAAGAAATGATACATTACTTAATTTTAGGAAATCAGATCATTTCAACCATTTAGGAATAATATGCACTATTTATTACATTCATAGTGGACTTTTACTTGCCCAAAACTAGGCAGAATACGTTCCTATCCAATCCACGAAACAACTACCATGTTGTGTTTACTATGACCGGGGCTTCGTATTGTGAATATTTTTTTCATGGCCAGTGTTCTTGGATGTTTCCTAAAGGGACGATAAAGTTACGATTTATTGTTATAGCCAGGATTTCGAGTTGTGCTCTGAACCGTTGTACGTTTAGTTTAATATACATAATATTGTAGCGTGTTGGTGTGGGGTTGGATAATGTATGTGTGTTGCGTATTGTTAGATGTATATAAGAGATTTCTTTGAGTGTAGCGTTTTGCTAACCTATCTAGCTGTCATTAGCAAGTTTTTTTTGGAATACCGTTTTGTATTTTCTTTCAAAGTTCCGGACATAGTTTATCTCATTATTTTCAATAAGTGTTTGGACTAAATATTACAACTTTATGTTGTTAATTGTTAGTGTATCAGTGATTTGATTTATGTGTCTAATGGCATCAAAAATAACTCTTTATTATATAATTATTCTCTTAGTCACTATTAAAGTTTAGTAGTAGTCACTATTAAAGAAACGATCTAAATAAAATTAATCTTAAATTTAATCGTATCCTTTAAACAGAATAAAGTTACCTAACAAAATCAAACAGAGAAAACAAACAGATCTTTCACTAGCGACAAAGGCCGTCTAAATTTAATGCTGACCTCAGCAAATACATTACTATTAAGTAAAAGCCTCACAGAGTAAACCGGCTCTAATTGCATTATGACCCTGCTAAGTAATTAACTTAGCCCTGAAGAAAGAGCCCCGTAGCATTCTTGCTGAGGAGTTTGTGAATTTTTATTTATGAAATATAATTAAGTTGACTTGCGAGAGTCTTTCAAATGTTTGTCGCATAAGGGGTGGAAATAATTTGCTTCAGCAGTGTAGTATAATACTAGGATGTAACCATTTCGTTTCTCATTTTTAAAACGACTTAACTTGTCTATGGATCATAGGGTGTAGGTCATAACTCAAAAACCATTTTCCACTACAGTCAGTTGCCAAGATGATAGGTCGCTTCCCACAGATACTGGTTTTTACTCGTACCTATTGGAATAGTTAATTTCGATGGGAGTTTTCTCTAGACGTTTTATACGCACACTGCCTTGGTTTACATATTAATTAGTACTTATAATTAAAACTAAAGAAATACGACTCCTAAAGATACCTTCACCAAACAACTTAACCCGAAATTTCTTCGCAGCATTTAATAACCGTACCTAGTTAGAGGAAAACGCGTAAACTACTTAATAGTTGGTTGACTGATTAGCATTCATTACTCCACTCGCAGCGTGGATTGGGTTGACCCTGGAGAGTTTAGTAATCGAGTTTTCCTCTTTATCACCGATGTCTATGCTGAGTCATATCTGGTGTAAGTAAGTCACGTCTGAGGGGGCAGCGTCTGAAAAATGAAGGACGGATTAATCGCGAAAACTAGTTTGTTAGTTGTTTGTTTTTGTGTTCCTAGATGGCGCGGTGTGTGGGCTTAAACTTAAACTTGATTCTGTAATATTTAATTATATTTTGTACGTTTATACTTGCTTACAAACGTTTGCGTTCATATGTAAATATATTTAGGGAGACCAAAATAATTAATTAATGGATATATATGTTAATACACTACATGTATATAATAATATACATGTAGTGTATATATAAAATCGATAAAACAAAATTAAAGAAAAGTATATAACGCATCTTTATAAAAAAAAATCAAGTTTATAAAAGTCTCTCTCCATATAAAACACGAGCTTTTATGTGTCTCATTAAATGCATTATACCAACTTAACCCACTTACCATACATTCCCCAATCACTTCTTCCAAGTTCCAAGCCAAAACAGCTGTATAACCTTCACGGGCAAGTTCAATATGAAGATAATGTTGGGCCGGCGTCATTAGACGGCAGACTAATAAGCTTCGAAAGCCCACCTAATGAATGAGAGTTTCAGTTCCCACCGGCCACCTGAGCCGGATTTCTTAAAGGCGAACCAATGGGTCAGTTCTCATACATTGGAAATTTTATCATGAACGTAAAAGCACTTCGAAATGAACCTGCTGAGAATGAGGTTGTTTATGATAACTGTTCCTCAGATTGTCATAATCTATCGGAAATTGCAGTCGTCATTTTTGTAAAAAAATAATATTTTAAACTGAAAATAGATATTTCCTAAATTTTATGTAAGATCTTTTTTATTGACACACTTGTATATTGACGAACAAATAACAGTATACTTCTATAGGTAGGTAAGCCTTATGTGGTCATTCATGAAAAGCCTAATGGAGTTAGTAAGAGATATGTTTCTTCCGCTTTTTTTTGAGATGACAATAGATTGTATATTCTTTACCGGCGTCTCACGATAGTCTCTTCGGACCAAGGCACATGCTTGTCAGAGGCCGTCAGCGCAAAAGTGGCCTAAGTTTGGAACAATTAGTATGAAGATAATGGGTTTTTTAGAATAGTGAATTTTTAAATTAGTTGTATAAAATTTTGGAAACATCATTTAAGCTCAAATGCGTATTTTATCGTATCGAGTGATAATATTGAAGATAAGCCGATTTTGCATGAAACTTTATTTAATTTTTTATAGTTATTAGTAGGTAAGTCAGAATTTGAAAAATTGTGGGTAAGGCCACTTTTGCGCTGACAGCCTCAATTTACGTGTATATTTTAATATTAGCACTACTAAGGGAACCGACCTTAGCAAAAAGCTATCAGTGCAAGTCCAGGTCGCCTGAGTTAGGAGCGTCATTATGAGAGACACAAATATACATTAAACGCTTTGATTAATAGAGGCTCCGCTCCAGAGATTCGAACCGATTTCTGAATCGCTTTTAAAATATGACCGTTCATTTTTATTTACGCCGCCATTTTTCAGATAGCATTAACTTTATTATATTATGTTCTGTTTCGAATTTTCTGACTAAATTCACAAATACACATCACGCCTATCAGTAGGGAGTACTGAGGGATCGACATTTTGATAAAATGTGTAACTATCGAGGTGGGAAATGTAAAAAGGATACACTATTAATAACGGACTGGCTACAAATAAAATAAATGATCGAGGACTCTTTTGAATCAGATGTTATGTAGAACCTTAGCAAAAGGTTGCTATACCATAGCCAAATAGATTCAATTTACCCCCAGTCCTTAAGTCGCCTCCCTCGACATTCCAAGACGAACGGCAGCTAGTTAGCATTCTTTGTACACCCTAGACTAGCACAGGACACGTATTACATACTTTTTATTATATCTTGTAAGTACATCCCTTTCGAAACCAATAAAATCGCAGAGACATATGAACATCTTCGTTACAATTATCGTAACTATCCATAGTTCTATATTCGCCTACTAAATTCATTGTACTAAGCTAGTTAGTTTGCATTCTATTTAAGTCCTGCACTAGCAAACGACGTGTATTATAACTTAGGGAACATTAAAACAAAATTTGAAGCTGTTCTTCACATCTTTAGGACACGTTCAGCAGATTGTGCAAACAAAGTTGCAACTCGCGGAGTTTGTTAAAATCACGGACGTGTCTGAGTTTCCTCACTTTAATATCGGAACCTATTTGGATACCAGTTTTGCTTGGAATAAGTTTACATAGATAAATACATACATACATAATTCTTTCTGTAGAAGAGTAGTCAGATTGATCACGTATCCTCGTTTTACCGATCCTGTCAAACCAATTTCTACTCATTGATTACTATATCTTTCACTCAAAGGTCTACGGATATAGACCTTCATAGAAATATGTATGTATGTATATGGATATCATGTTTGATGGCCTGAAAGTAATGTACATAATATACACACACAATACTTGTTATTCCTTGTAGTGTCCATCTCCGTAATTGCATAATAACTGACACAAAATCACTCTTAACGCGTTTGTCACCAGATAGAGTCAGTATCCAACTAGAGAGGGGTTATATTCTATAGGAAGGGTAGGGCAAACATCTGGAAAGTTTTAGTCCAGGTGATTTACCTCGAAATTGATGATAAAACATTGAGTTATAGAAACTTCGAAAATAGCGTGTCTTACTAATATCATGTTCAAGACCTAATAAAATCAATTCATGATTCCCGCCTAAGATTCCCGCATTTAACTCTAATATCATATTTAGGTAGAAACCATCTACTTACATACCATTTAAACCCAAAACGCAGACCCAAGACACCAAAAACGCGAGCAAATGAACAAACTAATCTCCCAGTTGGCGAAATAATCACGTTCCTAATTTAGTTGCGGCACTAATTAGCATGTGGCGAACGTTTGTGAGAAGTGGCTCTTGGGCTACAATATTTGGTGAATGAGCATCCTGTGCCAAAAGTACCGAAATTCGCTCGTTTATCATGAGTATAGGGAATGGAGAGGCTTACGTCAGTTAATAGTGGTAAATAACTGTCAGTCAAAACGGTTTTCATGGACGTTTTGGTGTGAGATTGGAGCAGATTCTAATCTTATTATTTCTGGTATTTTGTTAAGACGGTACGGGATTAGACACTAATAATAATAAAGTTATTTTAGATACATATGGAAACAAAATTTTATATACGTGCATATTAATGTGTTTATCCCTTATAAATTAAATAATATTTTTGGTAACGATTGTGTTATGTAGTATTTCTAGAATTATGTACCTATGTGTATATGTCTGTTGATGAAATATAATTGGATAAAATATATAATGGAGGTAATAAATGCTTTAAAAAACAATGATTCTTTTTTTCATTGCTTCATTTTATAGCAGACATACAGATCTAATATATAAACTATATATATATATCTGCACAGACGTACCTCTGCCTAATGCGTTGTATGTTTTCGTTCTAGATAGATGTGCATAACTGACCCTTGTACAGATTACACTTGAAGCAAACTACGGAAAATGTTTCAGTTTGTATAGAATAATCCCCCTCTCAACCCAAGTGGATACCCGAGCATAATGCTTACAGATTTCTTATTTTATTTCGATTGCATTTTACTAAAACGGTACTAACCGACCAGACATAGCTAAGAAGAAATGGACTTTATCATAAATGAATACGGTTCATTTACAAACAACAGTCCCATTGATTACTTGAAAGTGAAGCTTGCAAATTAATAGTGAGTGCACAACCTTTCCAGTAATAAGAAGTTATATTTTTAATTGCGCTCCACTTTTGCTTTCGCGTCTCTCCCATTAATTGGTACGTTGCTCAAAGCCGAGCCGTGTTTACAAGCATTAAGTTGGAAAGTGCTGAGGCAGCGAACGTGACTTTGAATCTCAAGATAAGCCCCGTGCAAGCGCGTTTACACTCACGCTTGTTGCGATGAAGTCAGAGGTATTAGCTGGCGATTTAAGTAAACATAACATAGGGTAAGCTTATTGTAATTTCTTTTGGTAACTTAAAGATAACAATTATTTCGTGTGACAAAATATCTTATAGTAGTACTATTTTGAATACATAGTTAAAATAATTTAGGCTAAGAAAGAAGTGTTTCCCATTTCTTTCTGAAAATAACTGAAAAATTTATAAAATAATCCTTAATCTCATCTATCTAGATGAGTACTAACCTACTATGTCGGATTTTTTAAAAGTTAAGGAAGATCATTTAAAAAGGGGCCTATGATGAAAATAAATCAAACAGCTGGTAACATTATCATCATCCCATATCAGTAATAAGAGTTAAAGATAAAGATTTGGTGTACACGTAGTTTACTTATCGTATATCTTCCAATATACCTCCGTATATATCAAGCTTCTCTCTAGCAAGGAGGAAGTTAAACAATAGTTTCCCTACACAAGGAGGTTTCCCCTAATACGTTACATTGAAACATTAATAACACCGTAGCCAATCAATTTCACTAAACTACGGGCGGTGACACTTGCAATCAAGCAGCCGATGAAACATTCCTTGCTACGACGTAAACATGTCAAGCCCAGCCATCATCAAATGCCTATTGGCCACAATTTCATACTACGAAATTAATAGTCCGTTATTAAACCTCACCATGATTTACAGTTTCACCTGGCTACGAATCCCTCGGGCGTTTCTGATTACATTCTCGATAACCATAGCTCTGCGGCTGTCACGTTTCACGTAGCATGAAACGTGGTGGCTCAGGAATGTAGGGGTTAGAACTGGTTTCTGCTTTGTCTATTGTGCTGAGGCTGCATGGTTTGAGGTGTAAAGGTATATTTATTTTATGCAACATGTTTTAATAGTAAGTAGTTAGTAACGAACTCGAGCTGATCAAAGCTTTAATATGCGTCTCTCTATCCCTTTTGTAATGTGTAGTAAACAAAACATGACCCTTATTTTATAATGAATTGTTAAGAAAAAAATTATACGGATATACATCATGTACCAACTTTCTTGCCTCAATTTAATCATAGTTTTATAAACATAGAAGCCGCACTCTCACGAAAAAGTCATCTTCAACAAGAAACCATAATTACAATAACCATTTACCCGAACAGATTAATGAAAACCACGTAAACCATTAAAAAGACAATTAATATTCATATCCAAAATATCAGAGTAACAAAATATTGTTACGGCTATTAAAAACAAATCCCAAAGTAAGCGAATATGTCCCTGAGTCGGCACATTTCGGAAATCGCAAGGGTCACGTACCAAAGTGCTGTTTAGGGTCAAATTAGCTGTCCGGTCCCCGTATTGCGAATAAAAGGTACCTAATTACTTATACCCTATTATTTTTGGGACCTTTTGGATTTAATTAATGGCTGTTGTGTGCGTAATTTGAATTTATTTGCATAAGGTCCGAATTATGTTCATGTTTTGATGACATTACCGATCAGGAATCAGGTTTTTCTTGTATTATTGGATTTATTTCCTATATAAATTGGTTATTGCTAGTCTGTTGCTAAATTGTTCTTTCACTAGCATGTTAAGTTAAAGACACTGTTTTCAATTTTTTCACATTCTTTTTCTATAACATATACTTAATTACAAAAATAGTGGAATACATAAAAAAGAGATTTAAATGTTGTATTAGGTGATTGCTGGAGTTCTTAGACTACGCCTTTGATATACCAAGATTAAATGAACTTATTTTCATTAAAAAAAACTTAACGTTTAATATGCTATGCATAGTATATAAATTTACGTACATTCCTTCATCTACAATCGCTACGTCGCCATCCAAACACAACCACCTATTCTCAACACGTTTGCCTGATATGAAATTGTAATCGGATCGAGATTGAATTCGCGATAGAATACGTGAACTTTAGCGTGCCCGCACACGTCCTACTTTTTTTAGGACAGATAATCGGACTGCTTTATCTTTCTTCTTTTATTAATTAAATCAATACACATACCGATGTCTTTATATAATATATAAAAGCATTAATATAACAACCGCATCACGATTTGTGTACACACACTCCCTTTTTAATTGTGGCGGAGTAGTCAAAGGCTTGAGTGCCCATCTCCGAAATTTCAAAGGCATGTTAGTAATGAGCCAATCAAAGCTCGCTTTTCACTAAATAAACAGCACCCAACGTGATAAGTAGTGAACCGTATCGCCGTATGGCACTGGCTATTTCCTATCCCGAGGGATATTTCCTATTGCAGGTTTCCTCACGATGTTTTCCCTTACAGTTTATCATATTGACTTGCTTCTCAATATATGTACGATTGCACTGCATCGATTATTTTCATAAACATTGTGCTTTATTTATACATTTGCAATCAGTAAGATTTCATTTCCTTCACCAAAAAGTCGGTCACCGATTATCGGATGTAAACAAGCACGTTTACATATTTGGCTTCCTTCAGCCGTATTGGATGCTGAGGCTCCGGCGGAAGAGTGGAATACAGCCTTTCAATATGACTGACCCGCTGTATACATTGGGAGTACGTGCTTGAAATAGCTTGCTAGAATAGACGAAATTTTGGTTTATAAAAAGGTCTTATTTTGTCATAAGATAACGTTTCAGAAATGGCCAACTTAATGACATGATTGCGGCCTTTGAAAAGATTAATAAATAGGTATTGTAAATGAACACTTGTAACTCTAAGTCAGTAAAGGTAAATATTTCTAAATGTAATTTTTATGAGTACCAGATTAACATAATACAGTTCCACACAACATTTCCTTGGTTATTTCAAGCGTTACTATTGCAAATGTAACTTTAATTTGCAATATTTGTGACAGATAGCTGGCTAACCCGTAGTCTAACATATTCAATTAAATCTTTAACTTAACTTGCCGCTTACAACATGCTGAAAGGAAAGGTAGCTAGTCAACATATCCATTTAAACCTTAGACTATTTATAACTCGTTGCAGTTTGTCTCAGATTTACTCATACAAAAACGGAGACTAAAATGAAACAAAAAATATGTAAACGACAATATTCTCTTTACTTATAAATATTGAATTTAACAAGGCACGGATTGTCCTATGCATTCAGCCTGTTCCACATTATCAGGCAAAGTTTCGCTGTCCAAGTCCGGGACTAGCAGGGTTAACAGTCCAGCAAATATGGAGATAGAGCCAATGAGTAGAGTTGGAAGATTTTCTCCATATTGCATCTGGAAGCAAAATAACAATATATGAGAGACACGACTACGCAATCATGATTAACAATACTAGCTTAAGGGCAATATTTCTTTAACTTTCTTGTCTCTACTTAATGTCGATGTATGTTGCTTATCTCATAATTTTATTTTATACAAGGTTTTAAATACTTTTATTTACGGTTTTAAGGAAGTTAGATTTGTCTATAAATAGTGACTAAACAGCTAGTTAAGAAAGTAGCTGCCTACATATGACCATAACATATCATACGATTCTCGACTTGCAACTCCATTTTTATTTTTTATCATTAGTTGGTTATTAAGAATTTAAGCCTCAAAGTACATTACTATTAATCTAAATTTATCTAAGCAAATGCATAACTCACCAAAAGCGGCGTCATAGGCGCAACTATGGACCCTATCCGCCCTATAGAGGAGCAGAGGGCGTGCATGGAGTTCCTCGTGTACGTGGGGAACAGCTCAGACGTGTACAGGTAGACGGCGGTGAACGTGAAGGTCGCTATGAACTTGCCCAGGAGGTACAGGCTCACTGAGAGCCATGCGTAGCCTGTAAATAAGTAAGTTAGAATAAGTAAATTGTAGTAGATATACTCGTAGTAAGATATATAGATGAAAGATTGGTTTGCAATAGTTTATTATTTCTGGCTTGTTAAATTCTACATGGATTTAAGGTAAATAATAAGCTATTCTAGCTGTCATTTGAATGTCAATGGGTTAAGATGGGTGGTTATATTAAGTTCAAGTCTTAACACGGAGAAAGGTTAGTCATTCATTAAACGGTTATAGTGAACTAAGGCAGCTGGTTACCAATTATATTTGTAATGTCGGGTCTGCCCTATGGTCTTGATTGATCTTTGGTATATATGCAATAATATTTATCTACTTAGACTTTATTTATATAATCTCTTACCTTTAGGAACAAACGTTTGCAATATACACACAGCGCCTGCCAGAACGAACGTAGCAATCAATGGCTTCTTCCTTCGAAACTTCTTCACCACAACCACTAATGCCATGTTCACTGGTATATCAGTTATAGACATAAGGGCGAAATTCACGTACAGATTCCCAGCTAGCGACACCGTATTCACTATGAGACCGAAGCAGATAAATGTACACGAAATCCACCATACGAGACATACGCAAAAACGCTTAAGAACCACCTTAGATTTGAAAGTTTCAAGCAAGTGTGACTTTTTATCATTCTTCTCCTCATATTTAAGATTCTCAATATCCTTATCATTGATTTCTACTCCATTCTTCTTAGCCATCTTCTTCAGAATGACTACTGCTTTGTCTTTCTTCCCTTTGCTAAGGAGCCAGCGTACACTCTCGTCCATTAAGAAGATGTAAGACAAAAGAAGAAGGGCGGGAGCGTAGATAGCTAGTACGAAGTGACGCCAGTATTGAATGTAGTAGCCGGTTAGGGAAAATATGATGCCGCCTAACCCGTAAAGGACTGACAGCACTATCATTTGTTCCACTCGCTTGTCGTAGGATAGGAGCTCTATACCTGAAATTGATAATGCATTCATAGATACTCACATCTTAAATAAGGTAAATAACTGAGAAAGAGGAATAAATAAATTGAATTATTATTTCTGTGAAACATTTAAAGATGCAATTTATTAACGATGATTGTTACTTGAACAGTAGTGAACGATTCGTTTGTCCCATTTTCTCTTAAACACTTAATCCTTAGGCCAAATATTTCTAAGGAACTTATAGCTTATTGATCAATAGCTGGTTTTCCGTTATGAATATGTTTGACGAACGCAGAGTTATTAGTATTAAATACTTGCATGATAGTCCTAAGTCGTAACTCTAATATGATTAAGAAATTTAATTTCTAAAATTGCGTCTGTATGCTCGCCAAATCCTGGCTATCTGGTAAATTGCATGTTCGACGTGCCCATACGTTCATTAAATCTATAATATCGGATAGACACTAACCTACGATAACCATGCTGAGGTAATTATTATTAGTACTAAATATGGTAACTATTATTAGTATCAATAATTAAATTATGTAAAGTTAAAATGTATTAAGGATTACAACAATTACCGGTCAATAACCGAAAGATATCTCTAACCACATTTTGACCAAGAATGCAGTTACCTAAATGATTGTTTAATGGAGTAATTGTGTAGACTCTAAAATGTGATTAATTAACATCCGTTAATAATATTGAGAACAAGTTAATATTTGCTTTACTCCGCTCTATAACTAACATTAAATTAGATATATTATTACAACGCCCGAATTTATGTAAGAAACTAATTCAATTAAGACGACCTCCGTGGCGCGATCGGTTAGACACCTGAACGCTATTCGTGGGGTCCCGGGTTCGATTCCCGGTGGAGGCAGAGTTAAGAACTACGCTTTTCTACTGCTTTCCAGTCTGGTCGTTGATTATATATGCTATATATGTATTTATCTATATATAATATGTATACATTTCTTAAATATACGTTGACTAGTACCCTTAACACAAGTCTTAAATGTACTTACCGAGGGGCTAGTTCAATTTGTGTAATAATGTCCAAATATTATTATTATTAATTAAAGACAGAAGAAAGTACAAGGAACGCATATATGACAGAAGGATTACTAACTCATAATATACGCAGGAGAGCAATTATCTCCAAAAGTGGCTTCTAGGAATTCGAAAGCGATGAAAACTGGGAACGTATAGGCAAAACCTTTGGCTATACCAAACACGCCAGCGGCTACTCCAGCTATCACTATTGTTGTCTTCCTACCGATCCTAAAAATATAATGAAAAATAAGAATATTGAACATTTGTCCTGGGGTCTTAGTCCACTAATGCGTTTTAGCACAAACGCAGTTCAACATCAGATCAATAACATAATAGTGTGAAGTTCTACCAATATACACATGTATGTATGACCAAAAATGACAAATATCACTTTAAAATGTGCGAAGTTTGTCACTTTTACTAATCCACTGCAAATTTCTCACTGCTACTGAACTTATATTGAAATGTTATTTTGCGAAAAGCATTAGTGGACTACGTGGGACGTAAAAAGGATGCTAACTAGCTCCCATTGTGCCTCGCATGTCGAAGGAGGAGACTAAGGGACTAGGTGTAAATGGAATCTATTGGGCTATGGTCGAGCAAATGGTCACTAATGTTGAATCATGACTTTCCGACCCCAATATTAAGCTTATATTTGGCCAAGGAGATGTTTTCATATCTCCAAGGTTCTGTTCACTACAAAAGGGATTAAAGAACGTGTATGTATATGTATGTATATTAAACATTTGTGATAGTCATGCTTCAATGATTACTGTCATTACATTCTCTAGATAAACAGTACCTAGTATGATACAAAGTGTTTACGATACGTCATTGACAGTCATGATGTGTGCTAGGTAGGTTTTGTACGTACACTTCATGCCAATTATCTCTTACGGAGTGGCCAGAGATTTCTATGTTCATAATTAAGGTTGATCTTTTATTTTTTTAAAGAAAATCAGTTAAGGATGCAACTCTTACATACTTATATAGACGTCTCTATTTCCCTAAGGGGATAGGTAGACACTATAGATCGCAACCTGGAACGATCCTGACAAATCTCCCTTGCTTCACTCAAACCCATTAACCTTCTCATACATGCACTTCTGTTTTGCTTTTATTAAAGGTATAGAAGTTAATTATGCTATTTATTATGTTCTATATTTTCTTACCTATCTGACAGATATCCTTGCACTAAGAGCCCCAGCATTAAGCCAATACTGTGAATAGTGCCAACAGATGTGCGTTTCCAGTCTTCACATGCTAGGTCGAACTAAAAGACAAATTAATATATTCACAAAAAAACTAATAGCTTAGGATCTTAAGAACTATGAATATTAAGTGTATTAGGGTACTGTAACAACGTGTAACAATTGACTTGTTGGATATTGTTATAATTATTTCGCTATTTAATGATTTTTGATTTAATTTCATTTCCGATTTCAGAATGGATAGAATTTCTGATTTATCTGAACATGTCTGGAACTAAACATCTTAACAGACAGTCGTGACTTGTAACATCGTCATAATAATGACTGTATTGTATTTCTAGCATCTTACACATAACTTCAGAAATCATAGACATCATACATATTTTTGTCTGTAACTTACCTCAGCAACAAAACTATGTTCGTCTTGATATATCCATTCCTTGCAATCCTCAAGCGCAGTTGTATTGTAACTATCAGCTAGGCAAATTGTGGAATTCTCTTTTAACGGGTACCGGTGACATTTCCGGTACTCATTGGGTACCGTATACTTGTACCACGGCTTAGCAAAGCCATGGTCACCCTTTTCACACTCGTCGATTTGACATCTGTAAGAAGTAATAATATTTTTTTGGGATACCTATATCATTACCTTGTTAAAAGCAAGGATTGACTTTAAGTAAAATAGGCAAGTGTAGGAATAAGTAGTTATTTCAAACATTTAACCGTTTTTTTTTTATCCATGATCATCACAATTGCTTAAAACTGCTTTACGTATAACCTCCTTTTAACTCATTACTACTTTGCAAAAAACAAACTTTTTTTCATTTTTTTCCAAGAATTTTATAAAAAATGAATCCCAAACCAATTATACGATGATTCAGTTTCCACTGAAAAACACGAAAATTACCTTCATCAATCAATTTTGTCCACAAAAGAACAAAGAGAGGCGCCTTGCACAAAGGTGATATTGACGTGCCAAAGTCCTTTGTCTGCGATTGTCAGGATCAAAACATCTTTCTGACAAATCGAGAGGGCGCTTTTGCATAATCACATTTGGTAGATAAAATGCTTAGTAAGCGTTTAGGGTGACCCTAAGGTTTTACAATTAATAAAAATGACCCTTTCTGTTTTGGTATGAGTAGCTACATGGTAATGTTGCGATAAGGTATGTTTTCTGGGTATGCTACTGTCGTTCTCCCTTTTAATCATATACATAATAAAGTTAACTATGAAATTTTAAAAAGAATTTACGATCTAGAAATCTAAATCTATCTATATTTTTCTAATCACTAATTCTTATGTTCTGACGTTAAGGGAATTTTTTTAGGGTAGCCATCTTATAGTCCACTAATAACCCCCTTTTTTACTAATAGGATCACAGCAACTTATTCTATTCTAATCCCAGACATACTGTATTGTTTATGAATGGAAAAACCAAATTCGTACGTCTAAGACGGCAATTGAGTAATGAGCGAATTCCTTTCAGGCATTTATAGCCCTGTAAACAACGTAACAGTCAACGTCACTGACTATTTTTGTGGGATGTTGTACTGGAAGAAAAAAACACATGACAACCTTCTTAAAAACGGGTGGAACAGATTTTTTATTAACACTTTCTTGGAGTTTGAACACATTCGTTTACACACCACATATGGCGTATATATGCACTTCTAAATTCCAAATATTCAGTATTATCTTATTTTATCGTAAAATACCATGCTACGGAAGACGGAGAAAGCATCTTATAAAAAAATCTGCTAAACACATCTCATACAACGAAGTACATATTGCGAATAAATGATAGCAGACTGACTAAAGCGATTATAGTGAATTCGAAAGACAGTTACATAGGATTCATATTACCAAGACATTTTACACACAACTTACAAAAAATAATGAAAAATGCCCTTTATGCATCTATAATCACCAGAGTATCTGAAAAGTTGTTTAATATATATTTATACCATATTATAACATCGCAACCCCAAAATTTATACAAAAAAGTGACCTAGATACTAAATCTCGAAGATCCAGTCCACACAGAAAGGGATTATTTATTTATACTATTTATTTGGTAAAAAGCGATCTGTTATCTTTACCTACAAAAGAAACCAGCATAACTTCTATGTAAGCACATTCCTAACACATACCTGTACGGAGAATCATTCGCAACGAACACAAAGTTAACAGAGTGCATTCCATTGAACAGGAAGGCTATCCCAATAAGCGTTAACGCCTGGATCTGGTAGGGTCTGCAGATTCCGAACTTCGCGATAATATCGTCCAAATGCACTGAGGGAGACTTCTCGCCCTCACTTTGGACAAATTCGTCCTTATTTTGCGCTATTGCCATGGTTACGGAAATAAACACAAATTTTAAAAATTTAGTAAGAGATTTTTTATGTTTTTTTTTTGTTTTATCTGCTGATTTATTGATATTTATTTTTATGTTTTACCACATAATTGATAAAATTTAACTTATTTCCATTTTATTTAATATTTTTTTTACTAATTATTATATGTTTCTTTAATTCAAAAACACGTTATTTGTCACATAAGTCATAACAAACTCTGCCACTAGAAGAACAGTTATGAACTAAACGGTATTGCGAAGGTGGGCAATTTTCTTATTTGGTATCCAATTAGACTACACGTATGTATCATGACGCTCAGGAAACTGTAGGTATGCTTTGAGATTTATCACGACTATTAAGCGCGGAAATGTATTCAGAAGAGTATGTGTGAAGTTCAAAGATTTAGTGGCCTATGGTCATGACGAAACCTTTAGTATACGAGTATGTATACTAATTAGTAGTATAAGGTTATTTAAAAAAGCAGATTTTTTCAAATAATTTAAATAATTCTGCAAGAAAATTGGTGTAACTACCAGATTGGCAGAATAAAAAACTCCTCAAAAAATTTTCGCTATTAATTTTTAATCGTATCGCCTTACAAAACTACCAATTCCTATTAATATTGAGGGTTCCTATATAATCGTTATTTTATTGACAAGCTAACCAAACCAACATACTTTTCAAATTCTATCCAGTAGTAACTTATTCCAATCACAAAGAACCGGGTATGTTTCCTTTTTTCTTAGTCAAACGTAACCTTGTACAAATGGAA
This sequence comes from Leucoptera coffeella, assembly GCA_030578115.1. NCBI lineage: Eukaryota > Metazoa > Arthropoda > Insecta > Lepidoptera > Lyonetiidae > Leucoptera > Leucoptera coffeella. The sequence continues at coordinate 115,309 of JAMBLF010001128.1, read as the reverse complement.
CAGTTTGATTAAAATAAAGTGGAAGTGAAGCCAAGACTATTTTTAAAAATAGCTCTGAAAATATTGATCAAATATGGCTTGAATCATTTTCAACTTTAACCCTAAGATATAGAGTCGGATTTAAGATTATGTGTTCCACCAATTCACTCATTGATAGCTCACATCCTTGTTGGGAAGTAGTCTTTTATTATGACTAAGATTCTGTCACAGTGTTGTCTGGGCGAAATAAAGTGTTTGTGTACTGCCACCTTTATACCAGTAGTTACAGAGATTTAAACTAAACACACCGAATTATAGTCTATGTGTAATTATACATGTTATTGTGTATCTTATCTAGATTTATATAATAACTATGGTCCTAGTTCAAGGTTTACACTACGTCACTTCACGACATTTCAGTAATAATAAATTAATAGATATGTTTCCAGTAGATATTCTATGCTACACAAAAGTAGTGAGAAAACATGAATATGAATGTGCATACGAAAATAGTAATTAAATATAAAAATAAACATTTCTTTTACATCAAAAGTGTTAACTCCTTAACTGCAAACACTAAAGTTCACTTATTTGAACAAAAAGTACTAAATTAGATACTCATTATAATAATCATGTTTCTTTTGCGAGTTTGGTACTACTTAATTGCAACCAGGCACTCTCATTTGTCAATTTCACCTGCAATACCGTATAAAAAGTAGCAGAGATTTCCAATAAAGGACAGGATTGGATATTCATTGAAGCTCATGGCAAATATTTGTAGAGCGTTAATTGAACTTAACTATCGGCATATGCGTTTATTGGAACCATGTGCAGGACCCGTAATAGTGTGGGACTTGCGTATAATTGGAACTAACTGTCTTTCTTTCTAGTTAAAGAGAACTAAAAGGCCCTTTATTTTATATAAATATCTTCAATATACGTATTCATAATACAATACATTACACGACAGAGCCCGGGAGACACGTTAGTATCCCTAGGTCTTTTTTAGCACAAATGTTGCTGTGATCTCTTATGGAACATTGTTAACAGGTTGGTAGCCCATCGACCAATAAATTCCATTTACCCTTGGTCGTTTAGTTGCATTCTTTGACATGCCGGGAAGAACGGTAGCTAGTTATCATTCTTTTTACGTACTAATACGAGACATTTTAAATTACTCAGAAGCTTTACTCTTTCAGAGACTTTGAATGTTTTTGAAGTTTATTTATATAATCATTTTAGCACTAGTTTCCCGACTCGAACCCAAACACTAAAGGCAATGCATCTTAAGGCCCCAACTAGTGAAATAGCCAAACAATACATTCAATTAGAAGATGAGTAGTCGCCGTACTCGATGGAACAATGGGAGTCTGCAGCATCCAATTTTAGACTGCGCCCGTGCAAATAGCTCTTAATTACAGCAATTATCTATGCATATGCCACTGGTGAGGCTGGGAAAAAGACTTTTGGAGGGATGACTAGAAAATGTATAAATAGCTATGTACTCGTATTTAAAATTGTACAATAAGATTTGGTTTTGAATAAGTCTTATAATAAGTCTTCTAATTCCTTCTTTTTTTTCATATAGGAGCATATTTCTTAGGGGGCATGCCCCTGCAGCACACGCACGTGATTTTATGCCTAAAATATTGTCGTGAAAATCGGTAACTAATTATTTCTATTCCGAAGCCCTTGCCATGTTTCCCATTTAAATTGTTCGTGTTAATCACATAAATTACTTGAATGATAATATCAGCAATTTTCAAACTACTCGGAAATTAGTTAAACATATGAGAAACAAATTTGAATATAAACTCTATATTTTTTAATTAGTCATATAAGCAGATCAGGTAATTTGTTATTATGTGAAATAAAAATTATGCACGTGTTTTGATAAAAGGATGTTTTCCAGTCACTTTATAAATAATCCTGAACTAGACTATCACACAGCACATTTGAGTTCATCTCATGTTGTTTGAAGATTTAGAAGTTTGCCTTAGGATCCCATCTCTACTCATAAATCGCTGTATTGTGCTTTGGACGTTATTTTGGGAATAAATTTTGCTCTGCGTAGTTATAATTATTACGTGTGATTATCTATACATATACCTAAATTATAATTTTTTCAAAGTAATAAAATCATTTTATTAAAAAATAATAAGTTAGGTATACGAGTATGTATATTATAATCATTTTAGGTATATGTTATCATTTTAAAGTAATAAAACACTATAAACTATTATTATCTTTTAACCTATAAAACTTTAACATTATTTACACTTATAATAACATAACTACCATTAATAACGTAAAATATAGAATAAATAATATAATAAAGTGTGTATTTTTTTAATAACACTTTTAACGTACTTAACATACTAAATTCATAATGCATATGCAATGCTGCGTTATTACTAATGTAATGTTATTTTGTCCAATTGTATCTTTGTAGCCACTTTTATTCGTTATTACTGGTATTCTAATATGACTGAAATTATACTAAATACAAAAGAATGTAACTATCTGTTAGATTACTTAAATTGCAGTATACACGTGTTATGACATTAATCAATAGAATAATAGGACTGAACAAATATATTACTCTTTCCAAACATCGCAAAAATACCAATAACGTAAATTTAACAACATAAAAATTCTCTCGCATTTAAAAAAAGTTAAATAAATTTTCATTACTCAGTTATGATGTTACCATGACAACAGAATAACAATTTCAAATCCAATTCCATAGGAGTTCAAAATTTGAAAACTGTTTAAAAATAGACGCGATTTCCACTTGAGCTAATATTTTGACGAAGCCGCTCTATGGGATGAAAAACGGCAAGTGAGGAGGTTTTTCATGCAAACAGGCTTCGCCGAAGGCTCTATGTGACGTCCTCCTATTGGCCGGCCACTGTAATTAACGCTGCGCAAACATTTGAGCTGCTCTCCAGCGCTCTTCTCGTGACAAAATGAAAATCACTGAACTATTTTGTTGTTCCAATCTTGATAGAGTTTGTTATTGGGTTAGCGGGATAGAAAATTGCAAGTCTGTTTGCGTTTCGGTAATTAAAATCGCCGGGTGAAGTGGATTATTTACACAAAGTATCGGGGGAGAGTATTTATGCTTGTATAGTTGTTAATTAATGATTAATTACTTGTACCTATTGGTTTGTTTATGTAGAATTTTACTATTAAATTATCATTATATTCTAATAATGCAGACCCGTATTACGGGACTTTATCAAGCAATGTATGATACACAAGTATTAGGATAACACTAAATAGAAGAAAGTTAATAAGAATAATTCAGATTCTAATATTCAAGATGCCCTTATAAGTTCAGAGCTGTACGTTTTACATGAAGTTCAACAAAAGTGTGTAATTGCTTTTTATAATGCGCTACTATATTTAATAATATTCTTATACAGATCAATTTTAAAACCTACTAATAAAATAGTACACGCGCTAATCACTCATTCTGTAACAACAGACATGTAATAATCATTACATATAGGCATTTTATTTCCATTACAATAAGCAGTCTACATTGCAACAAATGGCGTGTGAAATAGGGCACAGGTCTCACTCCTATTAGCGAATGGCTATTAATTGCACTGCCCCGCCATCCGCACGTTGCCTATGATCTATGTAAAAACTTCACTTTTTAAACCGTATCAAGAGTGCTAAAGGGGCTATATTTTGACACGTCAGATACACTATTTGAATGAGAGTAGAGATGGTTTAAGAGGTTTTAGGTTTTTGTAGTTAGTGGACTGTTTTAGACGTATTTTATGTGTCATTATAAAAAAGAGTATTATGTTTGACTGACAGTTTTTTTTGTTGGTTTGACTGTTAGTATTTGTGATTGAATGGTAGAGATCGCCCCACATAAATTGGCAGTAGCCAAACTTAGAACTAAATTTGACGTTTCCGCCATTGCGTGTTATTTTGTATGAAAGGTAAATTTAGTATTACCAGCGTTGTGTTTTTTGCTCACTCTTTGTAATTTTTATGTTTGTTAAGGGTGATTATAATAAATTGATTTCTGGAGTTTCTTATTAGTTCTTCTCCAAGCTAGGGTCTCCGCTGATCTAACCTCGGTAAAAAATATGTAAAGACAATGCTCAGTGCCATGTTTGAAATAGTTTTTTTAATTTATATTGATATGATTTCTTTGGCAGCACTTCTGATAGTTTTCTCCTCCATTTTAAACGGTTTTACCATGAATAATGAATTAAATCGAATCAAGCACAAACAGTAAACAACAACAAAATAACACGCAATGGCGGAAACGACAAATTTAGTTCCAAGTTAGCCAACAATATCGTCACGAAAATCTGAGATGCAAGAGTGGCTAAGAAGCAAAAATCTTTATTTTGAGGATAGCTGGACAAAGCCACTTTTTACCGTTTACCACGTTAGGCGATAAACGTATCCATATGGATCATAATTATTGTTAAGGAAAAACTGCCACACTGCTCACTTTCTTTGTAATCTTTATGTTTGTTAATTATAAAAATAATAATCTTTATTGTTGTTATACTTAGATCATAAGATAACATTCAAAGAGAAACCTAAATATAATGTATCGAGCCGTGTGGCACAGTGAGTGCTAGTTTTGGCGTGTTTACTGGTAACACTGAATTACGCGTCTGTGGCGACGCCTCCAACTGCCAATTTATGTGGGGCGATCTCTGCTTACTATTTTTGGTTCGAAAATGTAGGGTACTTTTTCAGTTCATTGCTGTAGCATACAAATGCATATAAAACATGTATTTGAATCAATAATTACATCTTTAAACGGATTGATACTTCACCAAACATTTAGTCAATGATTCGGCCTATTTTTTATTTAGCTACTTTTATACGACACTGGTTCCTTTATATAATCTATTGGAAGAGGGGACAGCCATCTGGCACCAATATTACATATGGCTTCAAAGCCACAATATTTATGTTATAAAGTGACTTATGATATGTATATCAGGCTTTATCCTCGGCGAAAGGATAAAGGATGTGGATTAATGTACATAATATTTATACATTTTTTTAATTTAGGTTTTATTATTGATATATTTCACATAACACTCTTTTGTAAAATATTCCATATCAAGATGAGATTTTATGTATGTGCATAACACTATTTTCGATTTTTGGTGGGTTAACATGTTATTGCTTATTTACAACCGTATGTGTGATTAATATATTACAAAAGACAAACGAAACACAAACGCTTTCACGACCATTAACCCTTGCGTGGTAGTCAGAGGTTCAAATTTCCATCTCCACAATCGAAGAGATATTGATTCTATGGTCACCTCGAGCCCACGTTTTGACCAGATAGTCAGAAGGTAATGTGACAGGTCGAAAGCCATGTCGCCATTTACAAGCACTGTCTATTATCCTATCTTACACTACATATAATCTACAATGGTCACTACATACCATCTATAGGCTACAGCTTACAATAAAGCCAATTTTCTAGGCCAATGCGATCAGGAAGCTATGGAAACAAATGTCTGGTAATAGCGTCGTCTCCATCCGATTGAGCCGCGATTCGTCAATTTAATGAAGGGACAAATTGTTGTTTTTCGGACCCCCCTCTAATGGGGTGAATAAATTCAAGGGCTCGCTGTTATTTGTTTTTGTTCGGCGAATCAACCCGTTGTTATGATTTTGTATACTGAGAAAAAGGTTTAGTTTGGTAGAAGTGTTTAGTATTTTTACTCTTAAAGGTTAAGGTTCTGTAAGGTTTTATGCACTTTACAGTATATCGTAAGAAGGGGCTAGATGAATACAAGATTATATATTTTATGATTACCATCACAAAAAGTCATTATTCTGTACCTAGCAACATGCAAAATGACAATACATGCATCGAAGTTTATTGTATTGTTTACACCATGGAAGATTCTATAATATGTATGTATTAAAATACCAGAACAAGCAAGAGACAAAATATCATTTGAATATAGAACCTAATTTAGCATCTTGTTTTAGGCTGTTTAACCAGTTCTTCCTATATTTACCGCATTGTCGTATTACCAAGTTTCTTTGTTTCAAACTTATTCTAAATTCAAATAATGTTCAGTACTGAAGTTCGAAATTAGAAACTCGACAAAAACAGTATAAAGGAAATATTATAATAGCAGCTTAAAATTGAAGTAGAAATTTAAAATATTTAAACACCGTACCGGTACCGGTGGACAGCTATAAACAAAATAAAAGACTAAAATTGGGATTAAATATTATTTGTTTAACTACCTGTGACATAGCTTTCTTTGCTCAAATGTTATTATATTCCTTTATTTTATCATTTAAATTGGTAACTAGACGACTTAAACGACTTTTGGCTAACTAGACGTTAAGAAATAAAAATCGTGAATCTAACTATGTCTATTTCCAAAAATAGGTATTCAGAAGATTAGTATCTTAGTACATATAAGTTATGAATGGCGAAACATTTCATGTAATAAATGCAAGAAGTCTATTATCTTAGGTAACCTTTCTCAATATACGTAACAATAACTATGTTCAATAAATATCTCTGGCTTACACGACTTTTTAATGTTCATAAGAATTTATTTACAGAGCCAAACAAATACAAAAAAATACGAAATATAACAACAAATTATTCTATAGATGTAGTTGTCACAGCAAAAGTATTTCAACTATCCTATATTCTACATTTGAGGGCTTCGTTTCGTAAATATAACGTTAGTACCAATGCAAAATCTTATATACATACCTCAATCTTGAACTTCAACCACAGAGCAGCTTCCAACATCTTCAGCATCTCGATGACGAGAAATCCAGCCCGCAGTTTAGGCGACAAACCATCTTAATATTAGTATTCGCAGCTAAACGCGTTTGCGAGAGTGGAATACGTAATCCCTATTCCCCGGGGACTGGGGAGCGGCTAATCCCCTTAATCAGCAGTCTGCACTTAGGCTCAGGGACTGGAAGTCACGTTTGATGTCACAGCACTTTTGAGGAACAGCTTGTGCTGTATTGGTAACTGACCTTCGGTGCTGGTCTGGTTTAAGCGTGCATCTGAGTGGGTTTTTGTTTCAGATCTCTTAGTCATTGCTGGTCTGATGCTGAAATAAAAGTGAGATTAGCTGCAAGTCTTCTCTGTTTGAGTATAATTATTGTAAATCGGTTTTAGTTTGTAATTTTTGCTAGAATTAAATGTGTTAACTTCCCATTTGTAGCGGTGGACTGCTAAAGACAAAATAAAAGACTTAAATTGGAATTAAATATTATTTGCTTAAGTACCTGTGCCATAGCTTTCTTTCTGTCTCGGCGCAGTTCAAATGTTATTATAATATTCCTTTATTTTATTATTTGAATTGGTATATTTTCTAAACTTATTTACTGTTTTATACCCAACATATTCAACAAACCCATCGTGTAGATGAGATGCAAGATATTTCAAACTAGCAGTATTCACGCATCTAAGTTGCTTCTAAAGTTCTTCTTCACTAAAATTAAAATATCCATAAACTACTGAGGCTTTAGAAATAGACTGAAGATAATGAAGCAAGAGATAAGGAGTATCCTTTGTTAGGTTTCGTCTTACACATATTTTTGTGAAAACAAAGTGCTGATAATACCCATTGAAGATAAGAGAGCTCACTGAATACTTGGGCTTAGAACGCTAATTAAGAATTCAACTGCTAGCGATAGTTCCAAGCAGATTTGGTACTTAATGGAATCAAACCAAATTTTTTTTTTAGCATAAAGGGTCCTAAAATGGATCTAAAAGACTCATTAAGTGTCGTTGTATGAGTTCGCTAAAGCCGTTACCAAGTTATAAGTTAAGTAATAGTAGTATTTTAATGTAATTATCTTATGTCATTATCTTGCATAACGCTTTAGGGACAACCCTGTAAGGTTTATGATCGTGTTAAATATAGTCAATCTTGCACAAGACCATAAAATCTTTTAGGTGGGGAAAAAGTCTTGGAGTCAACATGTCATTATATGTCACATAATTGTCAGGTAGGTGGCATGGTCTGTTATCGTAATAATCACATTGCTGTAGTCGCACTTGCTGGGTAATCCATCAATACATCCTTTAACATATGCTGTAAAAAAACTATTTACATCGCAGACTAGCACAGGACCTTGCGTGACACTATAGTAAAATTGATTCCAGAATACAAAATGAAATCTAAAATAGTTTCGTAACTAAGCGTGAAAATTCGGCTCCATCGAAAAAGTTCGTTTAAACCTATATTCCATGGGCCATTTGGAGCATAATTTTAATACGGGAATTCGACCAGCTGCTGCATAACTGTCAGCATCGATGTTATATGGCACCAGAGGGAGCCATATACAGCGACCTCGCGCAAAATGTGCAACATCAAAAATTCAGTGCAATTTATCGATAATTTCCAATGTGAATTCCCAACACTAGCGCGCCATGATATATTGAAATTAGTTTTTGACACGTGGAAGTTTCTTTACTATATAATAATCAATTTTTTAAGTGTTTTTTATTCCTTTGAAAACTACTAATACTATTAAAATTAAATTATCTAAACAACTGGAATTAAGATAATTTTTTGAATCATATAACAGCTTTCAGCTTTAAATTAATGAAAAACATCTTTACTAAGTACAATAATAGAGTATAAAACAACATCTTTTTTTAAACTTTGCACACATTACCATATTATAGACTCTATCGAAACAAAATCTAACTATTTCGACACCCTAAACTACATATTCAAATAAGATAATCGCGGTACATCAGGGGCGTACAACAAGCGTAATTCCGTCCATTTTTATGTAAGATCACGTCGTCTGAATTATAAGCCTTTCATTAGGGATGGGTGTGGTCGATTATTTGCTCACTTAAGTGTCGGGAAAGAGGGCGGATAATGGGCCTAGATTAGGGATACAAATGTCAATAGACACAGCTTCCGACACCATTTTAAAAGGAGAAAATCACGCTTTGTTAGTTTTAAACGATGTCATGCTTGAAATAAACTTGCTGATATGAAACTTTAAGAGTATTCAGACATTATTTGTGTTAATGATTCGTAATTAAAAAAAAATCGTTAGTGTTTTACTTATAGTATATTCGCATTAAGAAAATAGTGACGTCATCATGTACCCACGATTTGACCAATGAGACATGACAACGGTTGTCTGCGATTGGTCAATGTGACTTGTTTTCTCTTTTACTCACGCCTCATAGGCCTGTTTAACCTCTGTATATAATGACGTCACTATTTACTTAACGCGAATAGACTATAGTATAAGCTGAGTGAATGGTTATTTTTATAAAGTTTTGTTGAGTATACACCACAAACAAACTGATTTAGTACAAGCTTACTAAAAGCAATTATTACTAACAAATACTTCTACCTAGTTAGTATATCAGCTAAGGTGTTAATATATATTATAGATATCTAGAAAAGAATAAAAGTAAGTTAATATTAAGTACCTATACAAATTCACGCACAATATTTCACGTACGCCATAAATAAATGAAGCTTTTATCCGGCACGCGTATAAAAGTCAAACAGGAAAAATGATACAGCTCTATAGGGAGACATATGCAGTGTCCAGCGCGGCATCAAAAATTCAGTTCAATTTATCGAAAATTACCTACCTATGAGGACAGGGCCTCCGGCGGTCGTGTTTCCATATTTAAAAAGGGTCCATGGCGAATTGGGACCCACGTTCAGATGATGTACTCGTATACGCTAAAGGATGTAGTGTTATGTACAAAGGTGTTTATAGGTATTGAATGATTTAACTTTGGTTACATGATTCAATTCGGCGTAGTACAGTCGTTGGGGGCTTGACCCTATATCAGTACAGTAGTACAGAGTACAGGGTTAAAACCTCGGAGCATATACCAATGCAAAAGAATTTTTTTGATTTTCTATATACATTTTCACAAAAAAACTACATTCGTGAACTGCACCGAATACTACGAGGAACAATCTTACTTGTACCTGAACAAATAATGGTCAGTGCTTGTAAATGACAAATGGTTTTCAATTTTATAAGACAACAGGTAAAAATGCGACGTAAATTAATTTGATAACTAATTTAAATTTATATGTACATACACACACGAAGTGAAAAAAAAGGTTCGGAATTCCCATTTGTCACACATTGTTGGTTATCTTATAAAAATGTGACAATAACTAGCCTTACAAACTTAACAAAATCCCTAGTTTCTTAGTTTTTTCACCGTAACAAAACGGGAAAAAGAATACTAAAATCTTTATTTTAAACTCATGTTTCATATCAGTACTGAACTAAATAATATAATATGCAAAAGTCCTCATTCAAAACTCATGTTAGTTACGAAAAAGTAATATAAAGAAACTGCCCTTCGTTATCTCTGGACAGTACGTTTTGGCAACGGCTCTTAAATATGCATGAAGCAAATGGAAAAATTCCCTGTTTTCAACATGAAATTGAATATGTATGTATGCTTGAATGTTGGAAGCTAAATGAAGATAGGTTCGTGACTGATGTGTGTTCTAATTTTAAACCATAATTTTGGTTCTAACATCTGTTTTTTTATCACGATCTGGATCTGCAGCGTTATGTAATCAGAATACAGGACTATTGGTAACGGAGGCCTATTGGCCAAACAATATTTTGTATAGGTTCTTTCCTCTTTTTTGTAAAGTGAACAGGCACTGATGTAAAGACGTATATTTATTTTTGGGACGTATTGCAGGATATTTAACTGGAATTTATGTCACGAAGTCTCTCACTATCTTTAGATAACTTTCGTTTAAACTTAGTCCCTTGGTTGCCTTTTATGAAATACTCTACCGTTAATACAAGTAACATTGCTAACGATATCCCAAAATGAAGGCAGCTGACACTATTCTATCCACTCCCGTACCACCAAAACAACTCGTTCCCTTAATTGAAAACCTGCAAAAGTATTTCGTCTCAGCTTAAACAAAACAAATGCCCTGAAAGTTTGGAAGGAGGCAAATTGGCATCGTAGCGCCCCCGTGGAAGAAAACATTGAAATTCCACTTTGCAAGTTGATTCTTTGGAAAAAGTGCTTGGTACCGCGCCAGGAATCTCTCTGGACTTTTATAAATTACGGATACACGTTTAATTTCCATCTTTTGAAACGGTAGAATGTGTGAGAGAAAAGCAGAGACAAGTGTAGTTATGTATTGTTGAAATAAAACATTGTGTATGTGTTAATTATTTGTAAAGTTTCATTGCTATGTAGTTTGATTTTGATATAATATAGAGACTCAAATCAAGTACCAAAGAACTTTCAATTACATTTAATATTTTTGTTAGTTATAAAGCTTTAACTAAAATTTTAATGGTTGTGCTATTAAGTTTGATATATATAACATAGAGACTCAATTAAGTTCCAAAGAAGTTTCAGTTACATTTAGAATTTTTTCCGTAATAAAACTTTAACTAAAATTTTAATGGTTGTGCGTCAAGCAAGACAGAGAAGAGTACTGGTTGATTGTTAAGCACTACCGCCTACCTCTTATAGTAATAATTCTTTCTAGTGTGCAGGTACAGAAGACCAGCAATGAACACGATACACTTAACGTCTTAATGGACATCAAGAGAAACGACCATTAAAATAGCTATTTTAAAACCATAAGACTTACCTACACTTCACGTTTATTTCATGTCAGGTCAGGTAAAGGTAAGAGATTTGCTTGTACATATCCGCTATTCAAGAATTAGAATTTTTTCACCACGTCGAACCCTTTTTACAGTAGAAAGCCATAGTATAAATAATTATACAAATTCAGGACCCTCTTACTATATAAACAATTACACAGCTGCGGGCTACTTATGTTTCTCAAGAAACTCACTCTAAACAAGTACTATATTCATATAAATACTCCACTTCTTCCATTCCCTCGGGTATGTACCTGCGTAAACAAACAATAGGTCCTAATGTACTTTTCCCATTTCCCCATTACTATGCAAACGGAGAGATAGGGCGGCCAACACCTGCGCTGCGGTCCCGCCCAACATTAACTGTGCAAATTTGAGGCCCACTGAATATGTTAACTGACCCTACTTATATTAGCGGATTGACTGTATTGAAGAATATTGCATTTATTTCTATATAAGATAGCAGCCTAGTTCTTAGTTGGTCCAAAAATTTATACTAACTAGCTGTCCTATGTTGCAGCATGTTATAGGAGGCGACTAAGTGGCTAGAGGGAAATATAATAAATAAAAGATAAAATTCCTTTTATTCACACAAAACGCAGCATATACACAAATACAGAAAAGAATTAATTATATAATAATTTACATTTATGAAACCAAGCACAAGTGTGAATAGGATTTGTCTCAGCTAATGTTGATTGTGTGAAATTCACACTGCCAACGCTGATATTCCGACAAACCCTATTATAATCTATTAGGCAATAGGCTCGCAACCTGCAATATTCCATATGACATCATAACCCCAAAATACATGCTAAAAAGTAACCAAGCAGATATTTTCATGTCTCCAAGAATCTGACCGTCCCGATAGTGAATAAAGGATGTGAATTTCTATATGTATTTATCGAATACCGAAAATATTTACTAATGTCTAACTGCGTTATGGTTGTAGGAACATTACGCATACAAACTCATTCTTCTCATGCTTTTGTGTGGATAAATTTCGGAAGCATATAATGTAGACCTTTAGCATTTCTACTGGGGAAATAATGATGATAAACGAATCATTCGCAGCCGGTTTCTAGATGCCCTTTCCAAATGTACAGAACCTTACAATATAACAAAACATGTTCTAGCTCACTTTATATCGTCAAAAAGGGTTTGTTACGTCTTAGGAAAAATTAGTAACAGTTTACTAGTCAATTGCCTAATAGATAGTCCTAATATATAATCATTTCTTTCATCACTATTCTTTTAGTTGCCTCTTACTGCACTTGTATTGTTCTTGTATTGGCCTGCAAATAAATTAATTAATCAAAACTCGTATGTGAGTCAGTTGGCGAGGCGGTCAATGAATGGGGCGAGAACTTAGCCATCGCGCGCTTACTTGGTCCGCTAACTTAATTGCTCAGCCCCAAGGCACAAGCTGAAGCGTTTAGGTGTGATAAAGAGTATTATTCAACATCACAGGAACATGTTTTAATACCTGAATAAACTTAATTATTTAACATTACAGAAACATGTGTTTATACCCGATGGTAAATTCTGTATCATTTCATTTATTTCAAGGGATATAAAAGAAAAATACACTATATGTGTACCAAATACAGAAAGAAAATTCCAACAGAATATTATCAGAATAAACAACTAGGTGGAATTACTTAACCATTTGGGCGGGGGTAGGTCCATGCTTGCTTTTTATTTTATTTTTTAAGTACTGGGATCTGCACCTAGTTCATACACTTATTTGGTGTATGTTCTGGCTGATGGTCTTGGGGCTAGCACAGGTTGCAAAGACCCTCAAGACAAGTCTGGGAGTTACCTTCTCGTGGTGCTGCCCGTTATTGGTCTATTTCCATAAGAAACAGACGCAACTAAACACTCCCAGGCATCCCTTTTTATATGTATGTAGTTTGTTATATAATATATATGCTAATATATATGCTTATATTTATAGAAGTAAAATTTATGTAATATTAGTATGTAGTCTATAATAATACCACTGCAGTGATCATGTGGCTGAGTCATTGCCTCGGACCATCGCTAAAATATGACGATGGTCAGAGTTATTATCAGCCACCCACGTGTTTGCCGTGCGTGGCGTTCTGTGCGGGGGGATGAAGGAGTCCTGGTGGCTGAGTGGAACCCTGTCCGCGGACGGGGGGAAGCAACACTCCACTTTGGTCCGGATTTCTCCCAAGACAGGTGGTCCTACACTAGCCATGTAGGATCAATCGGCTTCGACTACGACCGTCCTGGGCGGGTAGTCAGGCGAGGTGTCTGAACCGGGGGAGGGCAGTCGGCGAGGCGCGTCACCACGCTGCATGGTTTTTGCGCGCGGTTTGATTCGTTTCGTGCGGACTCGTCTGGCTCCTGGGGAGGACACCTATATTCCACCGGTAGCCTTGGCGACCATGGCGTGAATCGCGTGGCGTCCCCGTGTTGGGCTCCGTGGCGGGTGGGGAGCCGTGTGGAATGAAGATAAAAATCAATAATAATATGGATGACAAAAAAAAAACCAAACCAAAAAAACAAAATCCGACCATGCAGCCTCTTCGGAAGCGCTGGTCTCCAACCGTGCAGCAACTTCGGTAGCGCACGAATTATCACAAACACTTCCTGCGGCGCGTAGTCATGCTGATGGCATTAGCCTCGCTGACCTCCGCGACGCTATCCCCGAACCTTTTGTCGGTAGCGACTGGAGTGCAGTCTCCCACCGCAAAAGAAGCAAAAAAGGGAAACAACTCTCAAACAACTCTGGGACCCAAAAATCGGCGCGGAACCACGGTTCTACTGCAGCCAGGGGTTCGGTGCCTGCCGAATGTGCGTCTGAGCGTGCTCCTGCGCAGGCGAGTGCTACGGCACCAGCCACGTCTAGCCCTAGACCTAACTCCCCAAATAAGGGAGGAGACAAAAAGAGGGCGCGCGGGGTTCGCGGAAGACGTGCAGGTAGGAAGGTACCGAAGCACACCGGTGCTCCTCCAGTACCACCAGCGCAACCAGCGACGGAGAAACCCTCCAAAAGGGCGAGACAGGATGACTCCATCTCGCCAAAAGCTGGCAGCAAGCGCGCCAAACCAGCGGGTTCGACACCGAAATCGCTACACCACCACAGGAGCGCAACCACCTACGCGGAGGCGATGCAGCTCAAGAATAACCCGCTGTGTGTTGCAGTCATCACTGAGCCCTTCACCGAACTATCAGCTGATCAAGCGGAGGTCATCAAGAAGAACCTGTACGACCGCCTTATAAAGATCGCGATAACCCCTACCACCGACAGCAAACTGGTCCGTTTCCGGGGAAAAACTTTCCACAGCGACGGGGCCTTAAAAATGTGGTGCGAAGACGATCACGCCCTTGCGTGGTTATCTAGCAACATAGATACCATTCCTTCACCAAAGGAAGGAACTCGACTCCGGGTGGTGCAACAATCCCAAATCCCTCAAAGGTTGAAGTTGGGAGTGTTCGTGCCTCAAGCTCCGGAAAACATCACTGACCTTCAAAAGGTCCTAAAATGGTACAATCCCGAGTACTGCGTGGGTGGGTGGACTTTGTACTCCATCGACCGTAGGGACGATGGGGGTGCATACCTGACCCTAGGAATACCGGAACAAGAGGCCAACAGACTCGCCACCAACCAATACAGGATGAGCTGGCCTCTTGGTTCCATTTACGCGCGGCCTTACAGGAGGGAGGACGTTTTGGTTGGCTCGGCCCCCGGCCCATCTGACCCCTGCTGCAGCGGCACGGGGTCGGGTGTGCCGCCGGTGCCGGCCGCCACTCCGGCCCCCTCTGTACTGGGCCACACTACCAGCGAAGGGGAGTTGTCAGAAGACACCCTCACTTTGGACGGCGAGGACGATGGCTCTGTCGGCTCCTCCCCTTCGCTCAATTAAAATTATACAGACCAACCTCCAGCACAGCCGGACTGCTGCGACCACCTTGCGCAGGGAGCTGGAGGCAAATCACAATACCATAGCGCTGATCCAGGAGCCATGGATCAACAATGGAAAAATACAAGGACTGCCTTGCAGAAATGGTAAGGTACTAGCAGCCATAAATATAAACAACCCAAGATCATGTATATACATTCCAAATCATGTATCGCATGTATTAATGACCGAGTTCTGTTCCAGAGATCTAACTACCATTAAACTACGTTACCACGATGTGGGGCTCCCGCAGGTCATACTAGCGTCGGCCTACTTGCCGAGTGACGGCGAGATGCCTACTGCGGAACTGGCACAACTGGCAGGCCACTGCGAGCGTAATGGACTACAACTGGTCATTGCCGCGGACACGAATGCGCATCACACACTGTGGTGCAGCAGCAGTACAAACAGGAGAGGTGAGGAATTAGTCCAGTTTCTGTCCTCTACTAGCTTAAGAATTATTAATCACGGGTCCGAACCTACTTATGTAACTTCCAGAGCCCAAACTATTATAGACCTGACGCTGGCCTCCGAACGCGTCGGCGACCTAGTGCGGGGTTGGCACGTGTCGGACGAAGCGTCGTGCTCGGACCATAGGTGGATTCGTTTTGAGATGACAACGGAAACTATTGTAAGTAAACCACACAGAGACCCTAGAAGAACCAGCCGTAAACGATATTCCCGGCTTGCTGCGGCATCTCTTAATAACATAAACGTATGTAGCTCATACAAAACTTGTAATGAAATTAATAATCACGTGGAAGCAATAACTACTGCTTTAATAACTAGTTTCGAGGAATCGTGCCCGCTCGTGGGTTCCAACAGGAAGGCCAACAAGGGGTCAAAATGGTGGAGTCCGGAGATGGAAACCCTTAGAAACAAGATGCGCAAACTCTTCAACAGAGCAATGAATACTAGGGACGACGACGACTGGCTGTCTTATAACAACACTCGTGCAAAATACAAGAAACTAATCAGAAAATGCAAAAGAAATAGCTGGCGTCAATTCTGTAGTAACATTGAAACGACTGATCAAGCCAGCAGAATAACCAAGGTACTTAAGAAAGAGTCGCCCAGAACACCGGAGCGACTTAAAAAACCAGATGGTACCTACACTGAAACGGATCAAGAGACTTGCTCTCTCTTGCTCGATGTGCACTTCCCAGGAAGCATTCGTGCTGGCGTGGAAAGTAATGACGATGCACCGGGTTTTCAACCGAATGTAAACGACTGGGATGCGGCAAAATCCATAATAACCGCCGAAGCAGTTCTTGCAGCAATCGACAGCTTCCATCCATTTAAATCACCTGGCTTCGATGGTGTTTTTCCCGGACTGATGCGTTGGTGCTCTGGCCACCTTTGTGGCCATCTCATCTCCATCTACACGGGCTGCCTGGCGTTTCGTTACACACCAAGGCGATGGAGGGAAGTCAAAATAATATTCATACCGAAACCGGGTAAAAGTGACTACTCACAAGCAAAGTCCTTCAGGCCGATAAGTCTCACTTCATTTCTTCTAAAGGCACTGGAGAGGATATGCGAAAAACACATAAGAAACACAACACTAATAAGTGCACCACTACACAAAAACCAACATGCGTATACTCAAGGCAAATCAACGGACTCAGCATTACACACTGTAATTGCACGCGTGGAGCAGGCCATCCACTACAAACAGTCTACGCTGGGATGCTTCATCGACATTGAGGGAGCATTCGACAGAACGAGCTTTGTGAGCATGGCACGGGCCCTTGAGGGGCGTGGCGTTGAGCCCGCCCTCGCAGGTTGGGTGGACGGCATGCTGAAGGGCAGGGCCGTCACCGTGACTGTGGGGGGGGGCTGTGCGTGCTCAGGTTGTGCAGGGCTGCCCTCAGGGAGGTGTGCTTTCGCCACTTCTCTGGAATCTGGTGGCTGATGGGCTCATCACGGAGCTGAATCACAGATCCTTCTTCACCGTGGGCTATGCTGATGACATTGCCATTCTCCTGAGCGGGCCTGTTGAGAGCACATTGTGCGACAGGATGGGTATGGCGCTCAGGACGGTCGAAGATTGGTGTAGAAATAACGGACTGTCTGTGAATCCGTCAAAGACCGAACTTGTGTTGTTCACCAAGAGGAGGAAAAGGGCGCCACTAAAGCTGCCACGGCTGTTTGGCGAGCGCCTGTCCCTGGCAACAGAGGTGAAATACTTGGGGATAATTCTTGATGACAACTTACGCTGGAACAAGCATTTGGACAAGAAGCTCGCAAGGGCCTGCGGGCTCTTCTTCCAGTGCAAACGGCTTATAGGCAAAACATGGGGCCTCAAACCTGAAATTACCAAGTGGATGTACACGACGCTGATCCGGCCCGTAGTGGCTTATGGTTCAGTCGTCTGGTGGCAAAGAACTGAATTGTCCACGGTGGTACAGAAACTTCAAAGATTCCAGAGAATCGCTACGACCGCAATAACCGGATGCATGAGGACAACTCCATCGGCTGCCCTTGAGGTCCTGGTGGACTTAGCGCCCTTGGATTTGTACATTCAGCAAGAGGCTACTATGGCCGCAATTAGAATCGATAACTCGGGCCACTGGGCTCGCAGCGACTGTCCTCACACTAGGATACTAAAAAGGGCCCTGGCAAGGGAACCGCTGTTGGCGGCATCGTGTGACAGAATCCCTGCCGTGTGGGCGATGCAAAAAAACTACAGCATCAACATGCAGGAAGACGGAGATCGAGTGGACACCAAGTACGTCCGTATATACACGGATGGCTCCAAGACCCATAATGGCACTGGAGCGGGTATATACTCAATAGATCTCAACATAAATATATCACTGTCTCTGGGGGTCCACAGCTCCATATTCCAATGTGAATGTGTGGCAATTATCGAGGCGGCGGTCGCCGTTCTGCGACGTGGACTCAAGGGATACCACATAAAGGTGGTCTCGGACAGCGCTTCCGTCTTGATGGCGCTGTCCAGTACGACAATAACATCAAAGCTAATACACGAGTGTCATCTCCAGCTTACCAAGGTGTCCATTATGAATAGTGTGACACTGCAGTGGATTAGAGGACATAGTGGATCACTCGGGAACGACGCAGCGGATGAGCTTGCAAGAAGGGGCGCGGGGGCGACCTTGGTGGCTCCGGAGCCTTTGTTGCCCCTCCCCTTCAGCAAGTTCAGATCATGGATAAGAACCTGGACCAGGGAACTACAAAATTTGAGATGGAGGGAACTCGATGGCTCGAGCCATTCAAAGGAAGTTTTTCCAGAGTTGGCCCCCAAATTAACGAACAAATTACTTCAACTAACGAGAAGAGAACTGCGTGTGATGACCGAAAATATCACCGGCCATTGCAGACTAAACGGGCACCTATTCAAGCTCGGAATCACGGATAGCCCTCTGTGCAGGGGCTGCATTGACTCCACTGAAACCATTGGCCACGTTGTCCTGGAGTGCTGGGCCGTGGCTGAAGAACGGGCTAAAATCCTTGGGAAACCGGGGTCGCTTCGGGAAGCCTGTGAAGACGTTAGGCGTCTTCTGCGCTTCTGGCGGGTGCTGGGCTGGCTGGAATAGTCAGCGACATCACGCAAAATGGTCCCAGTGGGGACTAATTGCGGAAACCACGGAGCCCTACAAACTAAACTAAACTAAACTACTTAACCATTTCTGGAAAAATGAGTAAAAATACCAGTAATTACCAATATGATTAATCAGTTATTCATTTATCATAATATCCAAATAAATACATACGCTTTACCACTGTCTATCCTTTCGGCATTTTTTTAAATTGCGACTAATTAAGATTAATAACTAACGGAACGGTTATTAATCATGAGTATAAAATGCGAATCTCTTAAAACTATGACTAATTAGGATATTGGCATATCAAACCCCAGATTCAACCACATACCCAGTATTCTACACCATTTTTTTAACATTGTCAGCCCATCACCATCTCTCGTTCAGCTCTCCCTGAACTCTGGCATCCCTTTATCAGTAAGAGAAACACGTGTAAATAGAATTAGCGAAGTTCGCGGCGCAGCCTCCGACGCCCGATTGAGTTAGTGCTCGGCCGATCCCTCCCAACTCATTCTGCTCCGAGCTTAATGGCTGGTGTGAGATTGTTGTCAACATTTGATACAAAGGACAACACTTACACTACACTACACCACACTACACTTACACAAGTATTATAACTTGACTTAGTATTCTATTATCTGTACCTCAGACTATTTATAAAAGACTTAAGATAGTAAAATACTGAGATAAATATGTTTCCATTTACATTCACAGCGATTAAGTAATTCTATGGCATCAAATCCACGTTTTCACTAGATATTCAGTACCCAATACAAAGGTAAACATAGCTTCATGTAGTAAACCATGTCGTGATGACTCTGTCAAATTGAAAGTACATTTCATTCATTCATTTGCCTCAGGGCTGTAATTCATTATAATGTAGTCACCGCAAAAGGTAGATGTAAACCTGCCAGCAGAGCAGAAGTTTAAACACATCTGTAATGGCTTTAGAACTAGTCAGAAATGAAGTGACATCATTTACAATAACTACCAAGCCAAACATACGTACACAACATTAATGGAGTCCCTTTCAAAATACCCAGAAGTGGAATGACTAGTATCAGATGAACTTCGCAATGGTCTTTGCCCACTCAAAACCCAATTTTCACAGAACTAGGTGCATCCAACGTGACAGTTGGAAAGCCATGTCACCGTAAACAGACTGAAAGGTACTTGTTCCGAGAAATTTGTATATTTACTGACATTGCTTCATTCAACATTGAATTGCATTACACAATTAAAATAGTGCATGTTGTAATGTTAATATTAGACATTGTATTCAAAGAAACGTCGGGTAACAAATGTAACATTTAGTTTATAAAATTTATTTATAAATTTAATTTCTTATTAGTTTAATATTAAAAGAAGCTTACGGGTATTATACTGATATTTTACCCTTAATCAAAGAGTATGTTAGTCCATTATAAAGACCAGTTCACCCATATTACTTTTATTCTTTCACCGAATTACTTGACTAGCCCTAGTTCGGTAGGCCCTATCAAGAACCTTCACTTTCATTATGCCAAAAGTTTATTATTAACAAAAGTAACTCATAATATTAGCTGGCTTAATTTCTGACAAGATATTGGCAGCTGTCAGTAGGCCTGACACCCAATTGATCAAACTCAGCGATTCGGCGCCCTAACTGCTTAGCTCAATTGATATTTATTAGCAACTTACGAAATACGAGATTGATTGAGTTCGGTACTTGTTTTATGCTGGCAATAGGTATTATAGTTTTTTCGTAGTAATATTGTAGGCAAACTTTCATAGCTGTGGTTATAATAATGTATATAAAACCGTAGCTTGCTGTAGCCGAATACTACTGATGTGAAAATTTATTAGCATTGAGCTTTTATTTAAATTTGATTATATTATGAATTTATCATAATTGTTAGTTATAAGTTCTTAATTGGTACATATTTAATTTTGTAATAAGTTTATACATATTATTATTCTCCTTAGTAAAAACGCACATTCAATATTATGTATTTGTAAGGACATGCATTTTTTATTTAATCAAGAGATTCTGGTAATTCCATATTTCACCTTTGTGATTTTTTCAATAATACTGAGAATTAAGGAAATTATTTAACATAAGACCAAATATTATATTAAATCGTAATATAAGTTTCTCCAGCTACTAACTATGCTTACTTATATCAAAGTAACCGTCGACCGTAATTATTTTAAAACACTTTCTAGGATAGCTACACCCTACAGTATGGCTGTTAGCGGGTGCCAGTTCAGCATGAGCTGGTGGTGGCGAGTGATTTTCAATTTGGCTCCGGCGCCACCTGCTGGCTGCAATATTAATCCATGGCGCATCCATGACTATCGTACTTCAGGAGGTGGTCGAAGATAAAGGAAAGAATAGAATAGAAAAAAAAATTCACAAAAACAGCACAGGTACAAAAACATTTACATTTACAATTATTACAATTGACAAGATACGGCACTGTCACTGTGAAAGGGCCCAGGCTCAGCATATGTTGCAGGCCAAAGCCCACAACGCCAATCCTCCGCCTGAGCCGAAAGAGTTCAAAGATATTGTTATACATATGTATAAATTATACTATATAGTTTAAACTCATGTTCATCCATGAAGGTGTGAACGTGTAAATTTAATTTCCTTCATTATCATAATTGAGATAGAAAATTCCTCACTTGACTTGGAGAAGTGACGTCAGACTATTATAATAGTAATCACGAAAAACATTGTGCATAATATATCATACTTGATTATTTGTAGCTACACGAGAAGGTTAATTATAATATGAATTGTCAGTTACCAAATGCCATCTTCAGCCACAGATATAAAAATATAAATAATAAAAATACTATGCTAGTACAACTAACTAAAAAAAACTACTTAGAAATGCAAAAAGAATACTTTACACGCATAGTTTGTAATTCCTACAAATTCTTAACTGCCATTCAGTATAACAGAATAACAACAAGTTAATTCATCTACCGAGCTACTTCTTCTCAATTCCAATAAATCGCAACCTCTAGATATTGAATCACCAGCTCTCGCCCTATCAGTCCGTGAGCGGAATTTCTGTATTGAGAGCATTCCTAGTACGTACGCTCGTTACACACAAATGAAACTGTTTTATTGTTTCCATTGAACTGGATGCCTTTGCATTCCATAGAGAAGCCTTCATACACATTGGAAGAATGTTGTCTACGAGTGGAAGAAGGTAATTAGCTGTGATTGTCAAGTATCGTAAGTTCTTAGTAAATTTTTGAGAATTTTTAAGATTTTTTGATGGTAAAATTAATTCTGAATTTTCACTCAATTTATTTATGTGAATATCCTGTTGTACGTACATGCAACACTATATTCAGTGCACTTATTACTTATATGCATACACTTACCTATTAAACAAAATTAGTAATAAATAAATAAATAATAAAACTATAAAAAATCCTATTCACACTTGAGCGGGTTTGCCATGTGCGCTTGGTTCCATTAATAAAAAAAAAACAAACGCATTCACGACCATTAACCCTTGCGGGGTAGTCAGAGGTTCAGGTGTACATCTCCGCTATTGCGAAGGTAGTAATTCCATGGACACCTCGAACCCACGTGTTAACCAGATAGTCAGTACTCAATGTGACAGGTGGTCAGCCATGTCGCCATTTACAAGCACTAACTATTATCTGTTCGACGAACAGGTAGGTTTCCTCACGATGTTTTCCCTCACCGTATAATTTGATGTATTTCGTAAATGTGTTTTTAATACGAAAATGTACATAGAAATTCATTGAAATTCATTTCCATTGGTACATGCTCAAGCGGGATTTGAACCCTGTACCCACTGATACAGGGCCAAGCCCCTAACAACTGAGCTACGTCGAATTTCATTAATGTAAAATTATATAAATAATTCTTTTCTCTATTTGTGTATATGTATTACTGCGTCAAGTATGATTAAAAGGAAATTTGTTTTAAAACTATAAATAAAATATTTGAGCCAAATCACTGCCAGCAGGGAGAGCATTTAATAAATATTATTGATTACACTTTTGAGTGTCAATGAAGCGAAAGTGGTTTGTCAGGATCGGAACAAATGAGAATCTGTGATCTCTGCCAACTCTTGTACAGGGAATCGTACGTAATGCATATATGTGTATATACACTCGGTATTTAGTTACCTGCGAAATATCTGAGTTGATCATTTATCATCAGATAAAATCCACTTGACACTAGCTCATCTTTCTCTGATAGTCACTTGTCGTGGCAGATTGTGGTCCACTTCGCCGAAACGTATCATAGATGACAAACAACCACTTTCACGACCATTAACCCCTGCGGGTAGTTTGAGGTTAGCGCGTCCATTCCCAATTGCAGAGGCAGTAATTGTATGGCCACCTCGAACTCACCATTTAACCAAACAGTCAATACCAAATGTGACAAGTGATAAGCCGTGACGGCATTCACAAGTATTGGCTATTATCTGTTTGGGGATGTCTAACTAGATTATATTATAGGTAAATTATCACAAAATGAAACACGTCATAAAACAGTGGCTGTGGCCAAGTGATTAAGACTTTTGACTTCTTATTAGAGGTCCTGGGTTTGAATCCAGGCTTTGGCATGTATCATTGAATGAAGATACAATTTTATTTATGTACAGTTAACGCTAAAAGTGTAACCCAGCAACTGTATAAGGTGTACGTTTATCAGAACAAAAGACAACATTTTTCATTTCGAAGCGAACGTATAGTGGCATAACAATCAATGGTGGCGCCAGTTTTAAAATTGTTAACACGCCATCCACGCCAGTGGCGCCATCTAGTGGATCTTGGAAAAGTCGAGTTTGCGACTGTGTTACCACGCCATCTAGTGGACAAAGGAACAAGACGACGCGACACGATTCTTTCTAGAAAGAATAAATATGACCAGGCAGGGAATATATCGTTTTTGAATAGACGCTTTACAGCATTGAGACAAAACGCAAGTGTTTTATTTCTTACACATTAAAATATCACGCCATCAAGTCTAGCTAGTCACCCTAGGGCTCCTACATGGTCCTGCGAGCCGAACGCTTTATACAAGGAATCAGCGAAGACTTTGGTACTAGTGATACCTAAATGTAAAGGATAAAACCAACCAAGCGCATTATAAAGGAGAAGGACAATAGGATTGGAAGCCTGGAGCAACATACGCCTAAGGCGCTGGGTTCGACCTTTCTTTCCTTATTCCTAGTTTTGTCTTCTTTGTTCTAATATTGTGCTCAATTCCAGCACTGCCGGGTGAGTGCAGCGTGAGTTTGATTGCAGTCGCAACGTGACGCAGCATATTCAGTGAGTACCTGCATTCCATTAATTCGCTAAGATGAGTGTGGATGGTAGCAAATCGCCGCGTTTGTGCGTAGGAATAGATAATAACGTTTTAATCAAAGAATTTAATAGAAAACGCGGTGCAGTAAAGAGTAAACTTACCTTATTTGCCAAATATTTGAATTCATTGTGTGATCTGGAGGCCCTTACCGACAAACAGCGCTCAGAACTAACACTTAGAACGGATTCCGCCAGGGCATTATTCAAAGAATATGACTTCATTCAATCAAAACTCGATGAAATAATACCTGATTCAGATGTTCAAGAACAGCTTGACTGTAGAGAAAGTTTTGAAGCCATGTTTTATAATGCTTTGTCGGACGCCGAACTTTTGTTTGCGAAAAATATTCCTAAATCTAGTGACTGTTCCAAGTGCGAAGTAGGTACTTCTTTCGTGAAATTACCAACCATCAACCTGCCGTACTTCGACGGAAGGTTGGACGACTGGTTGGAGTTTAGGGATACTTATCTTTCAATGATTCATAACACAAACCTTGATGCCATACAAAAATATCATTACTTGCGATCTGCTTTAAAAGGCAATGCATTACAAGTAATTAAATCCATTGAATTCTCATCAAGTAACTATGCCATTGCTTGGGGTTTGCTCGTAAATAGGTACAACAATAATAACTTGCTTGTACACAACTATATAAAGTCTTTGTTTTCCTTGCCATCAATTAGCAAAGAATCACCAGCACAGATTCGTAAACTGATAGATTCTGTACTGAAGAACTTGAGGGCATTAGAATCTTTGGGAGAACCCACTACATATTGGGATACCCTTGTTATTTATTTAGTTGTGTCAAAATTCGATTCAATTACCGAAAAAGAATGGGAGCAAAATAAGTTATTGAAATTAGAAGATAACAAGCAAAAAATAACCTTGCAAACTTTACTTAATTTTTTGGGCAACAGGGCGGACATGCTAGAAATGGTCAAAGTTGGCCATAACTCACATACACATCACACACACTCATACAACAACTCACAAACAAAAACTCACACAAATACAAACATACACGCTTTAGTATCTACACCTAAACATTCACGAGTAAATAAGTCTAGGCAACCTGTCTGTCCTATGTGCAGCAGTGGTCATTCGCTTTACGCCTGTGACAAGTTTCTCACAATGAATGTAGGTGAACGACAAAAATTTGTAGTCGAGAAAAAGTTGTGCAGTAACTGTCTTAGGGTAGGCCATAGCACGGAGCAATGCTTTTTCGGGCCTTGCCGTATCTGCAATGTGAAGCATAACACACTATTGCATGTAGATAACGTCGCTTTACTTACGGCAATGACAGATTCACAAGTTTCGCATTATTACAACGGTGAATCTGACTATTCTAGTTCAGTTTGTCCACAGCAACAATACGCATCAAAACAGGTGTTATTATCGACTGCCATCATATGCATTAAGGGCGGCGATAATATCTACCACAACGCTCGAGTTCTATTAGATAGCGGCAGCGAGCGGTCTATAGCGACTAGTGCATTAATTAAACGATTAAACGTTAAAACTATACAGTCCATTTGCAAAATCACAGGAGTAGGTAATTCTATTTCTCGTTGTACTGAATCATGCGACTTACTATTCAAATCGATGAGAAATGATTACGAGAAGCGCATTAGTTGTCTTATTTTACCTAATATCACTACTGTATCGCCACGAGTAAGTAACGATAGCATAAAAATTAGCAGTGATTATTATTTAGCCGATCCATTATATTATAAGTCTTCCACAATAGATTTACTGCTCGGAGCAGATTGTTTCTGGGATTTATTACAAGATGGTCGCATTAAACTACCTTGTGGGGCCTACTTGCAAAATACCAAGCTAGGTTGGATTATCTCGGGCAGGATTAATTCGCATTATTTTAATAAAAACACTCATTGTAACTTTTTGCAGACGTCTGCATTAGACGTTCAATTACGTAAATTTTGGGAAGTAGAGGAAATCATTAGTCCTACTAAGTACCTAACACCTGATGAACGAGCTTGCGAGAAATTATTTAATGAAACTACTATGCGTACGAGTGACGGTCGTTTTGTTGTCCGTATTCCGTTGAAAGAAGACTCGCATGTACTTGGCCATAGCTTCGATGTTGCAAAAAACCGGTTCTTATCTCTCGAGCGCAAGCTGAATAGTAACTCGCAACATAAGCAAATGTATAGTGCGTTTTTGAAGGAATACGTTGATTTGGGCCATATGACACGTATAGATAATTACGATGTACCTAACTATTTTTTGCCTCATCATGGTGTATTTCGTGAGCATAGTCTTACAACTAAATTACGAGTAGTTTTTGATGCTAGTCAAAAAACTTCGTCTGGTAAATCGTTTAATGATATTCAATATACGGGTCCCGCGTTACAAAATGATTTGTTTGAGATACTTTTACGTTTTCGTCAGTTTAAGTATGTAGCGTGCGCGGACATAGAAAAGTTCTTTAGGCAAATTTTAATTTCATTTGATCAAAGGCAATTACAGCTAATTATGTGGCGTGAGGATACGTCCCAGCCTATTAGCATATACCAACTAAATACGGTTAGTTATGGAACCGCTTCTGCGCCTTATCTATCAAATAGGTGTTTACGACAGCTAGGCCTGGAATGCAATGACAATGAAGTGTCACAGGTCATTCTAAATGATTTTTACGTGGACGATCTTATAACAGGTCACGATTGTAAAATGAAGCTAGCAAAAATAGTTAATAAGGTAAATAGCGTTTGTAAGTTAGGTTGTTTTCCATTACGAAAATGGATTTTCAATTTTAATGATGTTTCGCACGGTTGCTTATCAGATAATAGTGATGAGATCAAGTACTTATCATTGGATGACCATTATTCGTGTAAAACTTTAGGTATAGGGTGGTTTAGTAAGGCAGACGAACTGCATTTTGTGTCTAAGTTAAGCGATAATTTTAATAAAGTCACTAAAAGGATTTTATTATCTGTGACGTCACAAATTTACGACCCTTTGTCGTTGCTTGGGCCAGTAGTAATAACAGCTAAGATTTTGCTTCAGAAATTATGGCTATGCAAAGCCGGGTGGGATGACATATTACCACAACACATAGAAGATAGTTGGCGTGAGTTTATACGTTCTTTAGGTAAGTTAGGCGCTATACGTATACCTCGTTGTGTAGTAGGTGACGTATCAGCTGATAAGGAGTTGCATATTTTTTCGGACGCTAGCGAAAGCGCGTACGGTGCCTGTGCGTACGTACGTACTTGTGATAGTCAAGGTCAAGTTAGTGTTAGGCTTTTGTGTGCTAAGAGTCGAGTTGCGCCTCTCAAGCCGCTGACTATACCTAGGCTTGAACTTTGCGGTGCTCTCATTGGTGCACGCTTGTATAGTAAAATTAAGAAGTCGTTACGGTTAAGTTTTTCTAGAGTAGTATTTTGGTTAGATTTTTTTATTGTTTTAGGTTGGCTTAAGATGTCGCCTCATTCGCTTAAAACTTTTGTACAAAATCGTGTTGTAGAAATAAACGAGATAGCTGGTAATTGCATATTTTCACACGTCAGTGGCAAGAGTAATCCTGCCGATGTACTCTCAAGGGGTATGTCGTTAGACGCTTTATTGTTGTGTGATATGTGGTGGTACGGTCCATCATTTTTACACAAACAGGATGTGTTCTTCTCACTTGACAATAACATCAACGAATCAGATTTGCCAGAGACCAAGATAAAGAGTGTTCAATGTTTTTCTACTAATTTTAATGAGCTTAGTTTAGTAGATTTTACTCGTTTTTCGTCCTTCGTGAAATTGCAACGAACAATGAGTTACGTTTTACGTTTTATTAAAAATATTCGATCGAAAAGTAATCGTAAACGTGATGTTCTCTCTGTGGACGAATTAGACGACGGGTTGCAAGTACTTGTCAAAATAGTGCAGCAACAATCGTTTCACGAAGAGTACAACGCACTTAGCAGTAATATTAGGATTAAGTCTAAGCATTTATTAAGTTTATCCTTATTTTTAGATGAAAATAAGATTATACGTGTCGGTGGTAGAATTAATAATTCTCAACAATTTAGCTACGATAAGAAGCATCCTATCTTAGTTTGTAGCAAACACTACTTCACACAATTACTATTTACACATGCACATACACACTTGTTACACGCTGGCCCTCAGCATGTACTCTTTCACATCAGGGACAAGTGGTGGCCACTGGGTGGCCAGAACCTAGCTAAGAAAACAGTTAGGCAATGTGTCAAATGCTGTAGAATGCTTGGCGAGACGGTGCAGCCATTGATGGGCAGCCTACCAGCTGAGCGTTTGACACCTGGCTTTCCATTTATGTATAGTGGGGTTGATTATTTTGGACCACTACACATTCTTAACAAAAAAGGCAAGGGGGCTAGGCTTGAGAAGTGTTATGTGTGTCTATTTGTGTGCTTCACTACCAAGGCTTTACATTTGGAACCAGTCACTGGGTTGTCTAGTGAATTTTATATAATGGCGTTGAATCGCTTTATGTCACGCCGAGGCAAACCAAAAGTAATTTATTCTGATAACGGTAAGAATTTTGTAGGCGCTGCGCGAGAGCTTACAGATTTTTTCAGGATGAATTCAAATAAAATTATCGAGTATGCATCTAGTAACGAGATAAAATTTAAATTTATTCCTCCATACTCACCTCATTTTGGCGGTCTATGGGAGGCAGGTGTGAAATCGAGTAAGCATCACATTACTCGAGTTGTAGGCAATGCTAACCTAACGTACGAGGAGTTGAGCACGGTTTTAGCTTCAATAGAAGCCGTCCTCAACTCCCGTCCCTTACATCCCATGTCTTCAGATCCAAGCGACCTTACCTCTTTGACCCCAGCGCACTTCCTACTGGGCCGTCCGCTGACTTCGCCTGCCACCGCTGACGTCACACATGTACCTACAACTGCCCTTAGCCGCTTTAAACGAGTCGAGCAGATGAGATGTCACTTTTGGACGAGATGGCATCGCGAGTACATAGCCGAGCTGCAGAGACGTACCAAATGGAACAAGGGCAACCACACTGATCTGAGGGCTGGCACAATGGTGCTGATCAAGGAAGATAATGCCCCGCCACTGCAGTGGCGCATGGGCCGCATTGTATCTCTGTTTCCAGGCACTGACGGACTAGCACGGGTGGCCAATGTGCAAACGGCAAACAGAGTAATCAAGCGGGCCTACCCTAAGCTGTGCCCATTGCCGATATCAACTACAATAGAGGATTGTAATATTGAGAGCTAGATGCTCTCAAGGCGCGCGAAGATGTTAACACGCCATCCACGCCAGTGGCGCCATCTAGTGGATCTTGGAAAAGTCGAGTTTGCGACTGTGTTACCACGCCATCTAGTGGACAAAGGAACAAGACGACGCGACACGATTCTTTCTAGAAAGAATAAATATGACCAGGCAGGGAATATATCGTTTTTGAATAGACGCTTTACAGCATTGAGACAAAACGCAAGTGTTTTATTTCTTACACATTAAAATATCACGCCATCAAGTCTAGCTAGTCACCCTAGGGCTCCTACAAAAATGTAATATATTGTCTTTTGTTCTTATAAACTTAAACCTTATAAAAAGTAACTGGGACTCCACTTTTAGCGCTGACTCTGATATTTGACAATTCGCTAACGTTAGGGTAATCATTGTGAAGAAATAGGGATAGGTAATAGCCAGTGTCTGTACACAGCTATATTGCTCACTACCTGTTACGTTGATAACTGTCTAATGAAACACGGACTTTAAGTAGCTCATACCTCACATGCCTTCGAAATTTCGGGACCGTCACTCAAACCTCTGACTATCCCGCCACAATAAAAAGGTAGTGTGTCTACACAAGTCGTGAAGCTTATGTTATGTATGTTAATTAAACAATTTAGCTTTTAATACTACTATATTTTAACACTTTCCTTCTTACTGCCAATATGTTCTGCCTCCGTCACAGTTTCTGGTAAAGAGTTGTTGGCAGTTTCCGGCACTGTGAGGGTCACCAAAGCAGCGAGTAGAGATGTAGCTCCGAATAGTACATTTGGGAGGCCGGACCATATTGGTATCTGGAAGTAATTATGGGTAAACAAATTAAAACTATAAACTTAAAGTAGTAATAAAAAAATTATTATATAGCAAATATCTTTACCGTCATTGCTGTCAGAAGGTGGTAGGGTTCCCAAGACACTGATAGCATTCCCTTTCTGAATAGCAACGCTATTTCTCTGAGAGAAGAATGCTCCAGCCCTGGGATCCCCAATTCGCACATAACTAATATAATTATACTATTAATTTTAATTTATAAAAGTATACGCAAACGGCAAAAGCTCTTGTTCTTTAATTAACCTACCAAATCTCTATGAAATTGTTGGTCTTTGAGTATTGGATGTATGATTCAATAATATTTCTTCATAATTCTTTTTCATAATAATTCATATAGTTAATGTTTATGCAATAACAAAATGTCACGTGGTGGTTTGAATATGGGATGAAAAGTATATTCAATACAACATACAAACTAATACACACAAACGATTCACAACTTGTGTATACACACTCCTTTTTATTGTGGCGGAGTAGTCAAAGGCTTGATTCCCCATCAAATTTTAATGGCATATTAGGTATGGTATATTCAATACCACCATACCTACTCCTCAACTGTAGAGATAATACATGAACTTTATTAAATGAAATACATACATACGCGTTCACGACCATAAACCCTTGCAGCGAAGTCAGAGGTTCAAGTGTCCATCTCCGCAATTGCGAAGGTAGGAATTCTATGGCCACCTAGAACCCACGTGTCACCCAGATCAGTACTCAATGTGACAGGTGGTAAGCCATGTCGCCATTTACAAGCACTAACTATTACCTGTTTGGGGAACAAATGAAATCTATTTTTATTAAAGCAAATTATAAGCCCCACTCACAAGCAAAGTAGTCTGCGGCGAGACCAAGGAGCCGATTCTTCCCAGCGAGGAGCAGAGGGCGTGCATGGAGTTCCTGGTGTACGTGGGGAACAGCTCAGACGTGTACACGTACGTGATGTTGAAGTACATGGCGCTCATGAACTTGCCAGCTAGCATCAGGAACACCGAGAAGTAAGGCAGGCCTGAAATATGAAGATGGGATAAAGTGAAAGTTATGTTCTGGATAAAATACATGAGTATATATACGTGATATATTTTTTAAATGTGATGATTGGATAACCACCTGAACTAACCGCGAGGTCGTGAGTTTGATTCCCGGTTGGGGCAGAGTTAAAAACTACGCTTTAACGTTTTTCTTTTGCTTTCCAATCTGGTTGTGCATTATCGGGAATCGAACCCGGGACCTCACGATTAACGTTCGGATTCTCAACCAATTGCGCCACGGAGGTCGTCACATTGAAATATCGTAAGTAGGTTTTCTTTATTTCTCCGCACTGAGGAAAATTATATAACGATCCAATGTAGGTGTACTAGTTTATGTGTAAATATTTAAACTCGTTACCCCTAAATGACATAACAACGTGTAGTTCAAGATTTACGGAATTAGGATTTTAACACACGTAGCAGTTGAAATAAAATAAATTAATTATGAAGTTGATACAAGTTTTAGGCAATTGATTGTCCTAGACATTGCATTTGAAGTAAGAGACAATATTATAATAAAAAGGTAGTGAAACAATAACTTATATCATTTTATATGATGTGATATCTCTTATTAATTCGTGTGAAGAACAAATACGCATAAAAGTTTCAAGATGAACCGCCGAATTGCAGATTTGTTATCAATAGATATACCTTTAGATAGATATATCTTATCATTAGCACTCATTCAGAAATGCTAATATCTAGACTTTATCGCAATACCAAAACATTGATATCTATATGACCCCCAATTGTTTGGCAATAAATAGATTACGACATCGAACCGCTAGCAGCTCTTATAATGCAGGAATGCTAAGATTGTCATATACATAGACATTACAATACACATATACATATCCATTCACATCTTTTTATCCTTTTCGAGGTGGACAGTACCTCGGAGACATTAAAACATCTGCTTGGTCGATTTTGCTTTAATATTGGGGTTGTGATGTCATATGGATTAATGGGAACAGGTCGCTAGCCCATAGCCCAACAGATTGATTTTACCCCTGGTCGGTTTACGTCCCAGACTAGTACAGGAAATAACAATAATAATTACAAACAATACAATACACACATTACGAAAAGAATAAATCCCACTTAACTTACCACTTGGCGCAAAGGGTTCCACGACGAACAAAATAGCGGCGAACAGGAACGAGAGGAATAAGGGAGTTCTCCTCGGGTAGTAGAACAACGCATATGCCGCCAACATTGCCGACGGAAACTCAACTAAGGACACTAGAGCATAATTCACATATTTATTCCCATGCATATTCACGGAATTGATCAACAGTCCCAAGTTCACAAAGGTACTCGTCACCCACCAGATCAAACAGACCAGGAACCGTCCAAGCAATGTCTTGGACGAAAACGTCTGGAACAAAAGTTGGCCAATTCCGATATTTTCACTAACTTCCTCTGGAACTTCTAATTTTTCTAACATTGCTTCTTCTAAGACAATTCCATTCATTTTCGCTGCTTTCCTTAATATCTTCACAGCTTCTTTCTTCCTTCCTTTATTGAGGAGCCAACGGGGGCTTTCATCCATAAAGACAATACAGAGTAAGAAGAGGAAAGAGGGAGCGTATACCACGATTAAGAAGGTTCTCCAATATGGCAGCAGGTAGGCGGCGACGGCAGTTAAGACTCCTCCCAGTTGGTACCCGAATTGGATTATCATGTAGTAGAGAGCTCTGTTCTTTGGGGCTACTATTTCCACGGCTAGAAAGAAAGGCAGTGTTTGAAGGGTAATCTCATTATTCAATCAATCAGCCTATACTAGTCCACTGCTGGTCGTAGGCCTCCCCAAGGGTACGCCACAAAACACGATCATTCGTGGCCCTCATCCAGCCACTACCAGCGACCTTCTTGAGGTCATCGGTCTACCTGGCAGAGGTATTACTGTAGAGTAATTAGATACTAACATACATATATATTCATGTCCTTTAATCCCTTTCGGGCGGATAAAACCTTGGAGATATAATATGCCCTAGGTCACTTTTTAGCATAAATACTAAATAATACTACAATATTAGTATTTTTCAAAAGTTAAGTATGACTCTTAAAAACATTGCATAAAAAACATGAAATGTGCTCTATCTGCTCAAAGATAACTTTACTGTATTTAAAACTACAAGTAAATAAATATTTATATTTGTGACAATTCATTATTAAATAACGATAAATATATATGACACGATAAACAACTACATATGTAGGTCATTTTATTCTTACTTACATGCATACATATCACACCTACATACTTTCTTATAAAGAAAGCACACATATCATATCATAGACATATCGCCCATTTCCCTACAAAGAAGTAAGCAGAGCTAACAGCTCCACATTCGTTTAAATCTAAGTTAAGCCTGTCTTCTAAGAAAAAACAGGGTAACTTTATCACTTCATAGTATAAAACAAAGTCAATTTCTCTGTCCCTATGTCCCTTTGTATGCTTAAATCTTTGAAACTACGCAACGGATTTTGATGAGGTTTTTTTTAATAGATAGAGTGATTCAAGAGGAAGGTTTATATGTATAAAAACATCCATTAAATCGTGGAGTAGGCTATATATTTTATACCCGTGCGAAGCCGGAGCGGGTCGCTAGTAAAAAATAAACCTTAACTGTTCCTTAACCAGTCTGTTACAGGTAAACAGGATTTCAGGGTATCCCGAAGTTCCTCTAAAGTAAAAATATGTTTACTCTTCAACTATACTTTACTACGATACTTATCACTCTTGTACAAACGTAAACAGGACTTAACTACAAGTAGAGTATGTTACGTAACCTTACCCAACATAAAGAAAGGTGAGAAGCAATCCCCGATGGAGGCTTCGATGAACTCCAGCCCAATATAAAGCCAATAGGT
This sequence comes from Leucoptera coffeella, assembly GCA_030578115.1. Lineage (NCBI taxonomy): Eukaryota > Metazoa > Arthropoda > Insecta > Lepidoptera > Lyonetiidae > Leucoptera > Leucoptera coffeella. The sequence goes on along the minus strand of JAMBLF010001128.1, from coordinate 80,835 downwards.
GTTCGCGAAACTCTTTAGTACACCCAGCAAGGCACCTAGCACTGAGGTTACTATAAACGCGGGCTTACGACCGTATCTAAAAAAAAGTATAGGTATTGTCATTTATTAAAGTATACATCGCGAAGCAAATATAAAGAGGATCCGGCAAAAGGAGCAGGCCCCGTTACACTGTGCGGATTCCAAATGGCGTGTTTTAATTGGTGCGCAGTCTAAACATGTGTACTAGAAAGAGGACATCTGATTTGATTGGCCGATGCCGTGTTTTAATTGGTTGTAATATCTCCCCTCCATCCCGCGTACCTTGTTTCAACCCGCGTAATGCCACCCTAGTTTCCATAGAAATATTACGTAAGGCCCACTCCTCTTAGTAATTACTCCATGGTATACATTCATTTATATAACTTGTCTCTTATTGAGACCTATATATTTGATCTCGATGGTTTCCCGAATGAGGGGTTACAAAACACCTTATCTTGAATATTCCGCTTACGATTACAATATATACTGACGTACGTTTAAAAGGTTCTGAAAGCATTCATTCTTAAATAACAAAAACAAAACAAACGCATTCGCGACCATTAACCCTTGCGGGGGTTCGTCAGAGTCAGAGGTTCAGGTGTCCATCTCCGCAATTGCGAAGGTAGTAATTCTATGGCCACCTCGAGCCCACGTGTTAACCAGATACTTAGTACTCAATGTGACAGGTGGTCAGCCGTGTCGCCATTTACAAGCACTAACTATTACCTGTTCTGGGAACAGGTAGGTTTCCTCGTGATGTTTTCCCTCACCGTAGTATTCGACGCATTTCGTATATAGATTTATATTACGAAAATTCTTAAATGGAAACCTGCCTATTACTCGAAATAACGACCTATTCCTTGAATAATATTTAATATCAATCACGTTGGGTGATATGTATCTAGTACCGGTTTTAAGTGGCTCATATTTAACTCGTCTTTAGATCTCGTGGCTGCTGAGTACCTACTCGAGGCTCAGACTTCCCGGCTCAAAAAAAATTTGTGTACATAAGTCGTGAAACGTATGTTATGTTTATCATGTGTTAAAAATAAGCCGTGTAAAGCTGTGCAATAGTTCGTCAATAACAGGCAAAGCTACCCTCTCTCTACCCCAAAAACGAACAGACGCAACCATCTAACTATACACCAGAACGTATTTACATCTTTCTTAGCACTGCAATTACTCCGTCACTCCAAAATGCATTACTGCTAGCGCCACCTACAGTCAGAAAGGCGCAATCTCATTCTAATTACTTGTTGCAGCGTTTGTGTGCATCATTAGCTATTTCGTACCATCTTGGACGTTATGACAAAGGGAAGATAAAAGACGTATTTCTTAGAAGCTTTGTTTATAAGAGTGTATACTAATTACTAGTAAGTCGACGTAGCTCAGTTGTTTGGGGCTTAACTCTGTATCAGTGGGTACAGGGTTCAAATCACGCTTGAGCATGCACCAATGGAAATGAAGTTTAATGAATTTCTGTGTGCATTTTTGTAATAAAAATACATCGAATACTACGCTGAGGAAAACATCGTAAGGAAGCCAATCCTGTTACCCAAACAGGTTATAATTAGTGCTTGTAAATAGCGACAAAGCTTACCTTTTAACCTTTACCTTTTTGCTTATAATACATTGAGTATTCGTCGCGCTTATGATTTTAACATTGACTTTCCATTTGGTATTTTAGGACGTACTGTCCAACATATTTACGATATGTTAGGAAATCTGTAATCCCTAGACGGGACATGTAGGCATATTGTGAAATTTGTCTGTCTGTGTTTAAGTGCAAATGTAGTGTGTGTGCAATAAAGAATAAATAATAATAAGTATTATGATAGTCAGTATATCTATGAATGTACATTACCTGTCAGATAGGGGTCCAACGATGAGTAGCCCTATCATGTAGGCGAAACTCCTGACTGACCCAATCAGGGTCAATTTCCAATCCTCACATCCTAAGTCGAACTGGAAAATAAAAAAATGAATAGTCAAAATACGTTTACGAAATGCGTTGAACACTACGGTGAGGGAAAACATCGTGAGGAAGCCTACCTGTTCCCCGAACAGGAAATAGTTAGTGCTTGTAAATGACGACATGACTTACCACCAGTCACATTGAGGATTGACTATCTGGTTAACACGTGGGTTTCTAGGTGACCATAGAATTACTACTTTCGCAATTGCGGAGATGGACACCTGAACCTCTGACTACCCCGCAAGGGTTAAAGGTCGTGAACGTGTTTGTTTGTTTCTTGTTTATATATGAAACGTAAGCAGTAATTAAATTAGTTAATGTCCTGTGCTTAACTTGGATGTAGAAAAAATTCTAACTAGCTGCCATTCTTCCCGCATGTCGTAGGAGGTGACTAAGGGTCTAGGGGTTAATAGAATTGATTGGGCGTTGGGCCAACAACCTTTCACCAACGTTATGACATTGCAACCCCATTATTAGAAGTTATATCTCTGAGATTCAGTCCACCCCGGAAAGGTTTAGAGGACGTGAATTTATATGTATCTATCTTTTTTTCAATGTTTGTATAGACACTAACCTCACCAACAAAAGTATCCGTATTCTCATACACATATTCCGAGCATGGAACTACCATAGAGTTGTTGAAGTTTATACACTGCCCATACAAGATGTCTTCTGATAATGTTAGCTGCTCACATTTGCCTATACTTGAGTAGTTTAGATTTTCACATAGATTTTCTGGTGGTTTGCAGCTGTAAAGTTATGAGAAAAATGCTTAACTGATGATCATGTTGAGTCTGTTTACACTGTAAAGAATTAAAGTTGAGATACGTATGATATTTTAATCAGTTGTTAGTAAATGGAATATCTTGCCAAGGATTATAGTGTTAATGCTTATTAATTAAATTAATTAATCCAAATGTATTGGAAAAAATATTTATTTAGTAAAACTTATACGGTAATAAAAAAATAACATAAACAGATCAATACAAAATTATATAGGTACATACATAACCCAATTTCTGACTTATCTGCAAATGTATGTACATACTTATATGTAAAGAAGGTAACGTTAAAAGGGATTATAATGGCCGAGTGTGTATCAAGAATATGAATGTTGACAAAGATATTATAGTTGGCAAGGATAAGTGAAAAAAATAACTCAGTGATCTCTGCCTAGCCCTGTATACAGACAAGCGTACGTAAGTATTTTAAGATATTTCACTATCTATGAGTACTTAATATCTTATCTGGATACATTCAAGTACCTTTGGACGAGAACCTTGATCTTGTAACAGTTTATGGTTCGCATAAAATATAGGTTGCACATTTAGAGATAAAGTGAGATATTAAATTTTGCAAAATGCGAATTACATCACGTTTTCGGTGAAAGAAAACATCGCTCATACACAAGCCACGGTTATAAGTACCCTTTCTGTTAATATTAATTTTAAACATACCAAACATACATATATTCGTACTCTACCTCCCCAACGAGATAGGCAGAGACTATCGATCGCCACCAGCAACGATCCTGACCTATATATTATGTATATCTCCCTTGCTTCACCCACACCCATCAACCTTCTCATACATACATGCTCTTCTGTTCTGCATTTTGCGTACTCCCTTGAGAAGAATGTCTTTAATTTGTACATATATTTAGAAATATATTATATATTATAGTAATTAGCCTAATAAAACAATTTATCTAGCATTACAATCAATGAATTATTGTTTAAGTTATAAATTAGTTACTTTAGCAATTAATTCTATTGTTAAACCCATCTACTTTTACTAACATTTCCTTTTAAGAACGATGCCATCTTGTGATTCAATTAAACAATAATGTACTATTTGTATATTCTAGTGTTCGACTGCAATTCATAAGATGCAAAAAACTGAATATTATTTTTGGATCCATATTATGAGGTTCAAGTTCTTTAATCCCTTTCAGGGTGGACAGAGCCTCGGAGAAATTGTGTCTTTGAAAACTTTGAGCAATAATACTGGTGTTGTGATGATATTCTTATAAAACATTGGTAACAGACTACTAGATATTCTGGTAAGAATGACAGCTAGTTGGCATTATTTTAATAACCCAAACTTTGAAGGGAAGCAATGGACTGGCCTATTATTGCCCGTATGATATTTTGATCTCATCAATATAGTGTACTTGGATAAATAGTGTGAAATGTGGAAATGCTTATACACAATACATACACATTCATACATAAACCCTCTCATTGATAATCGCTGAGAACGTAAACTGTAAAGATCTGTTATTAAGGGACATACTATTATATAATATATATATATATATAATAATATATATATATATGTATGTATGTATATATATAGATTAATGGTTAGTTAACCTATCACCCAAAAATACCGTTAATTGCAAGGTATCTACGAGTACTCTGTTGATAAAGACAAATGCGTTAACGACCATAAACCCTTCTGGGGTAGTCAAAGGTTCAGGTGTCCATATTGCGAAGGTAGTAATTCTATAGCCACCCCGAACCCATGTGTTGACCAGATAGGCAGTACTCAATGTGACAGGAGGTAAGCCATATCGCCATTTACAAGCACTAACTATTACCTGTTCCGGGAACATTGTCTGTTGATAATGGTGTTTGCCACCCAACGTAAAATACCCAGCTGAGTTAGAACCTTTTTGCTGCGACAATAACATGCACAAGCTATACCCCCTAGTTTGTAAGTTAGAATTGTAAAATATTTGTATTGTGTATGTTTTTGTTGCTGTAAATAAATGCTTTATTATCATTATTAATACTTACAAATGAGAAATACTTTCAGCAGCAAAAATGTAAGTACCACAATATATAGCATTAGCCGCAAAGCCTAGCATTATAACAAGACCTGTCCGCACATGGTAGGGTTTGTAAATAGGAAACCTATCTAAGATTTCATCTAGAGTTACACTAGCACTAACATCAGACTTCGACTCCACCATGGTTTGTAACACTTTTAATCACTTTATTCACAATTGAAGAGCCTGAGCGACTGTGGTTCAATAAATTCGTTTCTTTGGTTTTTAACTTCAATTTTCTTATTATTACCGAGTACACTTTATACGTTTAAAATCATTAAATTGGTTTTAATAGGTCTTCACGGTTTTTATTGATTTTCTTGGCTATAGACTAAAGTTTACTTGCTTAAATTATCAAAACGCGAATTGTTTGTTAGTTATAAACAAAACACAACACTGCACACTCCTTGACTGTTATTGAACATTTAAATAAGTGTAAAATAGCGACAATACAGTTGCAGTTGTACGATATAATTCGATACGCCATTCACAGCATGTCTGAATTGATCGTGCCGAGTCTGTTTGTAAAGAAGCAGTAGTTCTTTTTCTATGAGATAACATTCCGACAGATTGATAAAGGTGAATGGTTGTGTATTTTATTGGTTCATAAAAGAATATATTGCACTTTTATAGCTGCGGATGATAAAAATTTAAGCATTTATATATTATGCTAGTCTAGTGCTAGTCTGTATGTAAAAGGAATGGTAAGTAGCTGCCGTTCCGCCCGGCATGCATGAACATAGGAATCTATTGAGCTGTGGGCTATCAATCTATTATCAATGTTCCACGACATCACAACGCAAATATTAATGCTAGAAAACGATTCCGAGGTTATTATTGTGTCTCTGAGATTCTGTCCACCATTCAAGAGATCAAAGGACGTGAATTTACATGTAACCATTAAGATTATGATTGTTTTTGGGTTACGTTGTCATCTTACATTTGCATTAGTTTTCATTGAAAGATTCCAAGTCGCAAAAGACTAATTTTAAATATTTTATTCAAGAACTCTTGTGCGTACAATATTAGTAACATACTTCTTAAGATAAATATATTTTAAAGAGTATATTTCGTCTCGATAAAGGATTATTATTTACTGGAATCATTACATGTAACTCACGATAACTATGACCTTAGCATAGCAAAGCATTTGCTGGCATAGATAGGCTGTATCTAATAACTTTCAACTCACCATAAATATTGTAGAATGTCAGCTATTAAAATTATGTTTTGACCAGAAATTAAGTAAAACGGTGAGGAAATACATCGTCAGGAAACCTGTCTATCCCACAGGCCATTGCCGGTATTCGACGATACGGTTCACTACCATGGAGTAATTAATAAGTGGAGTGGAAACGAGGTACGCGCGATGGTGGGGGATATTACAACCAATCAAAACACGGCATCGGCTATTCAAATTAGGTATCTTTTTTCTACCATACATTTTTAGACTCCGCACCAATTAAAACATGCCATTTGGCCTCCGCACCGCGTAACGGGAACCGCTCCTTACGCCGGGTCCTCTTTATATTTGGTTCGTGGTTCACTACCTATCACGTAAGGTGCTGTCTATAAAGTGAGACGCGGGTTTCGACTGACCATACGTAACACGCCTTCGAAAATTTGAAGGTAGACACTCAAGCCTCTGACTACTCCGCCACAATAAAAAAGGGAGTGTGTAAACACAAGTCGTGAAGCGTGTGCATCAGTGTGTAATGATGTAGTTAAGTACACTAATTGGTTTTTAGTTTCATGAGGGTTATAAAAATTGTTTAATAACTCTCGTGTTGCTATAGTAATCGGTATTACATACATAAATATACATACACGCCTCTATGTCCCCAGCGGGATAGGCAGAGACTAACGATCGCCACCTGGAATTATCCTGACAAATATCTCTTGCTTCACTCACACCCTTAACCTTCTCATACATATATATATAATCGGTATTATAGTATTAATCTTAATTACTTTTCCATCGTACTCATTCAACTTAAGAATAACGTTGTTAATGATAATCTAAATTCATGCTACATTCATACATACACATCACACCCGATTCCCTGTAGAGGGGTAGGCACAGATTACGGATCCTTATCTGTCATACCACTACCACTATATACATATACTACCACTCATATACGCTCGGTGCTTACAGGTACTTATAATATCACCTTTTTTCAATATGATTTTTATTTTGATGCTACTGTGAACAATAACCTTTTTAATTTGAATCATACATATTATTCATGATCATTCCATGTACGTAATCTCATCTCTCAACTGCAATTAAGATAACTAACAAAGTAGCTATTTGATACAATATTCTTATGTTTAATGGAAATTCACTTATTTACGTATATCAGCATGGTAATTCCTAACACGTTTCACAATGTAATTAATTATATAAATAACTATATGATTAATCAAAAGACAGCATGTTTCAGTTATCGTTTTGATTTACTCAGAGCACCTTCGAAATGTTGGCGATCGAATGCTCGACTACCCCGCCACAATAAAAAAGGTAGTGTGTATACACAAGTCGTAATGCGTATGTATGTTATGTTACTCAGAACATCACACGAATTTGAATAAACGGACGATAAGCTGATCATTGGCTGAATTTTTTTTTAACACATTGGAATCTCGTCATCATTCTAGAAAGTGATTGAGAATTATTTAAATAAGATTTATATTTATGCTTGGAACCTTTGATTGTGACAATAAATCTTTCTGAATTAAATCTTGGTAATGTCATGCTAGTTTATCACCTGATACATACATATACATTCTCGTTTAATCCCTTTCGGGATAGACAGAATCTTGCAGATATAATATCTCCTAGGTCACTTTTTAGCATAACCAATTAGATTTCAGTACTACAGATTAAGGTAACTCGATTAAATAAATTCACTTCGGGATCACAGATCATTTTATTTAACATTTTTAATTAGAATATACAATAATTTGCTTAACTATAACTTATTATACACTTATAATGAATTTGTTGTATACCCGTTGCCATTCTCAAGTAATATATTAACGTTAACGACCATCAACTCCTGCGGGGCAGTCAGAGGTTTAAGTGTCCATGTCCAAAAGTGATATTAATATTTTTATTAGCACGCACATGTTAACCAAATCATCATCATCATCATCAGCCTGTATCAATCCACTGTTGGACATAGGCCTGCCCCAAATGATTAACGTAAAAGATGATAAAGTGTGTCCTTGTCATTACATATTGCTCTGCATTACGTACGTTTATAATCTTACAAATATAATTTTAAATATCATCTAACATAAGTCACTTAATATTTAAACTGTTAAAACTAACTTAAATAACTTAAAGTTATGCTCAAATTATTAAACATTGTTCGAGGTATTACTAAATAAAAGATATAATATTATGGACGGAAGTTATAAATAGCTATAATTTAATTAATAATTATATTAATCTAAATTACCTATGACTAGGAAAAAACAATGCAGCTTGTGCCAAACAAAAATTTGTATAAATACATATTATCTTATTGTATAACCATACATACTTTGAACATTTACAATGAATAAAGGATATTAAGCCTCTTAATGTCAGTGTACTTTTGTAATACTCTGACAGAACTAAAGTTGTAAGAATATATGCAATGGAATAGTGAACATTATTATTTACAATTGAAAATGAAAATAGCTAAAAGCCTTTGAATGAGTATTGCTAAAATCGTTATGACAGGCGTTTAGTAAAACAAACTAAATAATGAACACTGTCGAAAGAGATTGGTACAATACATAGTTTTCAAACCCTACCTATTAATCATCTCAAGTAATCAAATATCACCAATGTTAGCTATTCGTAAAATTAACGACAATGTACACTATTATTATTAGATCAGCTACGTTTGACATTTATACATCAACTAGTGACCCGCTCCGGCTTCGCACGGGTATAAAATATATAGCTTACTCCACTTTTTAATGGATGTTATTATACATATAAACCTTCCTCTTGAATCACTCTATCTATTAAAAAAACTGCATCAAAATCCGTTGTGTAGTTTCAAAGATTTAAGTATACAAACGGACATAGGGACAAAGAAAGCGACTTTGTTTTATACTATGTAGTGATACATATCATTTAACTTACAAAAGAACAACCGTTCTCGCCTTCAATGTTCATACAATAATGAATACTGTCACAATTTTCTTCAATAATGCTCCTACCACTCACTTCTAACCCTCATCATAAAGTCACCAACTTCCCTCGCCAATCTTTCCTGGACTAAACCTTGGCGTTCTTGCCTACATCTTCAGCTTGTTTCACGGTATCTGGTAAGGAGTTGTCAGCTGTATCTGGCACGGTCAAGGTGGCGCCAGCAGCGACCAAGGAGGCGCTTCCAAAGAGGATGGATGGTAGACCTGACCAGACTGGTATCTGAGGGGGAGTGCGGTATTAGAAAATAAAAAAAGTTATATATGATACTATAAACGGTTTGAATCAAATATTTCTGTTTAGAAGAGATGAATAAAATAGATAACGAAGAAACTAGGAATACAGTCTATTATCTGTAATAAATAAAATGGCAGAATAGCAACCGTTTAGATTTTTGTACAGTGGCAAAAAACTGTATAATTAACTTTTACCTGGGATCAGTGCTAAATGTTTAATTGTTGTGTTGTTAAATGTCTTATTGTTTTCAAATAGTTCCTATGTATATTATCGTGTGCTCGTAGATAAATTAGAACGTAATCTTAGATCAATGGGTGTGACTGAAGCAACAGAGATTTGTCAGCATCCTTCCAGGTTGCGATTGATAGTCTCTGCCCATCTCGTCTGGGACGTAGAGAGAAAGCATTTAAGTATGTACTCATAGCTTTCAAATATAGACGTGGATATCTCTAATCATAGGACACATATTACAAAACCAGCAAAGAATCAGTATTTAAAGGTTTTTGTTGAAATAATGAACCGCAAATGTTGAATTAAGGTGTAAATACTTACAAGTAACGGTGTCTGTGGAGCGATGATAGAGCCAACCCTCCCTATAGAGGAGCAGAGGGCGTGCATGGAGTTCCTCGTGTACGTGGGGAACAGCTCAGACGTGAACACGTACGTGATGGAAAAGTACATGGAGCTCATGAACTTGCCAGCGATGAAAATGGACACTGCTAGCCAGGGTAGATCTGGGGGAAAGGATGGTATTAAAATAAGACTAAAAGGATTAGATATTTTGTTGATATTGAAAGTGGAATTATGTTGTAATAGAAAACAGAAAATACTTAAAGATTTTTTGCTGGTGCTTAGAAACTGTTAACAACTGTATGCTTTTCGTATACGGCTAAGTACTTAAATGTAATTATATGTATATTATTATAATGTAAGCAATAAGTTACATACAGTGTAGCAACGTTTACATTTTAAAACAGTAGAAAATGTTATTTAGACGGCATTATTTATTTGAATCAGAATAACATGTTAAAACGTATGTACTTCTATCCAAATGGATATGAATTTTATTAGCACCAGTGAAAAAAAACTAATATATTAATCTTATTTGAAAACAAATTTCTTTATAAAATTCAGAATATTGTAAACTTTCACCTTAATAGGCTTAAGTTAAAAATCAATTGATATAGTTAGCAAAAAAATATTATTATTTAAAATCAGCATGATCTAAACTCTCACCTTTAGGCAAAAACGGCTGCGTGAACAGCATAATGGAGGCACACAGGAACGCACAAAACAGGGGCTTCTTCCTCTTATAATTGATCAGCGCATACCCAGTCAGCAACCCCGCTGGGCACTCAGCAATGGCCAATAGAGCATAATTCACATACTTATTCCCACTCAAAAACACCGAATTAATCGTCAAACCATAGTTCACAAAGGTACTAGTAGTCCACCAAGTTAAACAGACTATGAAACGCCCTAACAACGTTCTTGAAGTAAAAGTGTTGACTAATAAACTGCCAAGATTAACATTAGTATTATCATCGTCTTCTGAAGATGATAGTTTATCTAGTAAAGAATCTTCTAGAGTTATCCCGTTGGTTTGAGCGGCTTTCTTCAATATGGCTATGGCTTCGTCTTTTCTCCCTTTGTTCAGAAGCCAGCGAGGACTTTCATCGATTAAGAAGATGTAGAAAATGAAGAGAAGAGAGGGAGCGTAGATTATTCTTAAGAAGGTTCTGTAGTAGGGGAATGAGTAGGCTGTCACGGCTAATACTACGCCTCCAAATTGGTAGCCCATTTGAAGGATTGTGTAGTACAAAGCTCTGTCCTTCGCTGATACCATTTCCATTACTGCAAACAAAATTCATATTATATAATATGTATGTATATTAATAGTATTTGGTGGGACTGGAAATTTTATGTTGTGAAATGAGGTAATTTTACGCTAGAATGTATGAAGAACATTGAAATAGGGAAAACTCAGTTTAGATAGATCGACGTAAATGTACACTTCAATATATAAATTATTCATTTCTAATGTTAAGTATAACGGTAACTATATGCTTTTCCTCCTGGCTTCGGCTTATGGTTGGAGACAGCTAAGGGACAATGGTAAAAAATAAATCTATCGATCGATTGACATAATCACCAATATTCCATATCAATCTCATCACTATTAATATAAATATACAGTCAACGATAGCTATGCTAAAGATGAATGTAGCGTCGTCATTATGTCTTATGGTACCTACCCGTGTTAGCTGGAACGTTAAAAGAATGCTAACAAGCCGCCGTTCATTCTCACATATCGTAAGAGATTACTAAGAGACTAGAAGTGAATGGAATCTATTAGGCTATCGATTAGCAACTTGTGTTCCATTTTCATTGATCACAAACGCAATATTTATGCTACAAAGTGAGAGGAGACATTATATCTCCAAGGTTCTGTCCACTCCGAAAGGGATCAAAAGACGTGCATGTATGTATATGAGTGTACCTACCCAAAAGAGGTTTACGTGCGTACAAACATGTATACATAAAACCAGAATTAGATTCGGCACAACAAGGGGACAAACAAACTCCTTGGCAGTGATTAAAAAGCGGAAGGCATTACATTTTCCTTATGTGCGCGACAATGGCACATTAATTGCGAAAGATAGCCATCTTGAGCGAGTGACGAAAACTGAGCGGAATTTTTATTATTTAATTCAATGGTCATAAGGAAAAGGCCGGTGTAGTAAGGAGGTCTGATATTTTATGCCCCTAGCACCTTACGGCTTTACGGAGACGTAAAAAGGTCGCTAGGGGGTTGAATATAGGTATAGTTACGTCCTTTAATCCCTTTCGGGGTGGACAGAACCATGGATACACGATAATATAGCTGAGGTCAATTTATACCATGGATATTGTTGATTTGACCAGCGTTTATTTAGACTTTTTAGCTTTAATATGATATTTTGATGTCATATGGAACTATAGTGACAGGTTGCGAGCAAATAGCCCAATATATTACCTCTTTATCCCTTAGTCGTTGCCTACTACATGCCGAGCAGAACGACAGCTAGTTTTTCTCCTTTTGACGACGATGATGGGGTTTTTATATGATTTTTTTCCTAGCTAACTTTAGTATTCGAACTAGCTGCTTTCAGCTTTCATTCTTCGTAGTAATAGTCTAGTGTTTCACTTGTTTTAGCATTACTTATTTCATAATGGAGTGTCATATACATATGTATATTAAATAGTATACTTATAAGTTTCAATACATATGCGTACATTCACACCCATTGTAAAGGGATACTCAAAAAGTGTCACTTACATTTTGTTCTGGGTGCAGACTTCAATTAATATTTAAACCATATCTAATTATTTGTTATATGTGTTACTATGTAAATTTTGTGTCAAATCGCTGTGAAATCATACATAAAACATAAAGATTTTTGAGATGTTCTCTTGGTTTTCTTAATTTTGCGAGTTTCTAGAACTTGGGTTTGTTAATATATAATTATTCTTACAATATCTTTACATGTTAATTATCATTACACTATATTATTTACTCAATAATATTGAGTAAATAGTATATATTATTTACTACAGAGTATATACTATTTAATATCATACAAAAAATAAATACACGACAAAGCCAAATCAATAACAAGTACCTTAACCCTGTGTAGGGCGTCATGCTTAATGTAAATTCATGTATAATATTATTTGACGTTCTAATCTAACGTGATGTTTCTCTATGGACATATAATATATAATAATGTCATAATATGTCCATATATACATATGAAAACGTTTTCATCGTCTGACTATACGAAAATCCTTACCCAATGTAAAGAAAGGCGAACAACAATCCCCAATGGCAGCCTCCAACCACTCCAGAGCCACATACAGCCAGTAGTTCCAGGTGAAACTCCTCAGCAGGCCCAGCACTCCACCCATAACAGCTGTCATTACCAGCACCTTCTTTCTACCTAGTCTGGAACAAACGTATTTGAAATTTTTACGGTATATACCAATTTCGTAATCTCAATAATATAAAATTTCGTAGTTATTATTTACAAACATAAATACTTTTTACGAAACTAACTATTTACTAAATTATTTATAAATAAATTATAATAAAACTCTAAATAAAATATTTGAGCCAAATCACTGCCAACTACGGTACAAATACGGTATTAATTTTCTTTCTTTTAATAATAATATTTGGACTCTTACACCAATTGAATAAGCCCCTTGCTAACTACATTAAGACTTGTGTGAGGGTACTAGTGAACGTATATTTGATAAATATGTACGTAGTGCATAGATGAATACACATATAGCATATATAATCTATAACCAGACTGGAATGTAGAAGAAAGCGTAGTTCTTAACTCTGCCTCCACCGTGAATCGAACTTGAGACCTCACGATTAGCGTTGAGGCGGCTAACCGATCGCGCAACAGAGGTCGTCAAAGTAGTGTCATATAAACTTATATTTTTATATTAATTTCAACTAGTTAGTTCGTTAACTTTTACAAGCACAGACAGTTATCTAAAGTATAAATATGAGAATATGCAATGATAGGAAAATTACCCAAGTCTCTAAAATTAAGTCAGTGTTTACCAGACCACCTGTTCCATTGGATGATGACTATCTGGGGTAAGGTGCACTTGCCCGTATCAGTACAGATGGCACATAATACCCCTGGATACATAGTATTATTCACATGCTGTGTGTGAAAATGGAAACATATTTATCTCAATATTTACTATCTTAAGTCTTTCATAAATTGTCTGAGGTACAGATACTAGAATACTATGCCAGAGATACTTATTCAATTATGCTAATAAGGGACACAATAACCAATTTGATACGACCCTTATCCTACGAATTGATTGATGGCCATTGAATGAAGGGACCAATAATTCTATTGTGGTGTAAATAAGGACATGATAAGTACTGACGACATTCTGCTGTGACAAGTTTTATTTTTGGTATGAAGGTTTCGAGAATGTACTAAAAATTCAACCTCTTTTTTGAGATATTTGGTTAAATAACAAACTGTTTCACGACTATTAAAGTCAGAATTTTAGGTTACCATCTCCGCAATTGTAGAGTGATTGTAGAGTTCTATGGCCACCTCAAATCTACGGACTTAATGCGATAAGAGGTAAAACCATATCGACATTTACAAGCATCTTACCTGATTCTATATACTATAAAAGACTGACATTAGAAGTGTCTAAAACCACCAAGTGTGTATGTATGGACGAGTATGGCTATCGACAAAGCTAAATGGGCTTAAATCGTGAGAGCTGCATGAGGACTGTCTATACTTTTTGAATATTGAATATCGTCTGCAGAGTGTCTTTATATTTCTTCTCTGTATGTTTTCTTTTACGAAATGCCAATAGTGTAATTAGATTAATTTTAAATCCTATAACTACGTTAATTTTAATTAAACTCACAACATTTCGTGTGAAAAAGTTTTTTTTAATTTCAATAATTTATATTTATAACCCTTATGTTAAATAAAAAGCATTTCATATCATTTCGTTTCCAAGGAGACCTACCAGATAAGTATGTTCATATGTGATGCAAGTATACAACTTCTCCTTACCTGTCAGATAGAGGTCCAACAATGAGTAGACCCACCATATATCCAAAACTATGGGCAGTGCCCACTAGCGTCCTCTTCCAATCACTGCACGCCAGCTGAAACTAAAAGGTTCATATTTTAGTTATATACATACGTATAGAGTATATAGTTCGTGAATTCGATGTATCTGAGTTCTTTGGGGCTTGACACGGTATTAGCGGTACTGGGTTCAAATCCCGCCAGGGCATGTACCAATGGGAATGAAGTTTAATGTCTGTGTACTTTTTCATATTAAAATAAATACATTAATAAATACATTCGCGAAATGCACCGAATACTACGGTGTGGGAAAACAGGGAATCAGGCGTGATGTGCATTTGGGATATATTGGGCAAAAAATATCTGTCACTAATGAGCAATATATATATGGCTTGACAACCCTAATATTGTATCTCAATTGATTCAGTCTACGCCTAAAGTATTAAAAGTCGCGAATGTACTCGTATAAGCATGTAGACTATACTCATACATTAGGTCCTATTTTCAATTCCAAATTGATTGTGAAATACACTATTATTAAAGTGAAAGAAAAATATTTATTCCTCATATATATATTCACGCATCTACGTCCCCAAGAGGATAGGCAGAGACTATCGATCACCACCTGGAACGATCCTTACAAATCTCCCTTGCTTCACATCCATTAACCTTTTCATACATGCTCTTCTGTTCACACTACGTACACCCATCTTGAGGAGAATGTTTAATTTTATTTATTTATTTCTCATCCTCAGTATATATTATATACAGTATATACTCAGGTATATTTCATTATACTACATTTTAACAATAGAATCTTTACAATAAATTAACAAAATATTTGCAAACTTAAAACTAATTAAAATAATTTAACTATAAATTAAATGTATCGAAAAATTTGTCAGTTATATACTTACACAGGTTATATACAGTATTGGACAAATGGAAACAGTTTTCCTGTTTACTTAGTTAACATTAGCGTACTACTTAAAGTTATAAGGCAAATGGGCCCGTGCGTTACCCAACAAATTTTTTCATAATCATAATTAACCTCAGTTTATTTAGGAAAAAATTGTTTTTCCTCATACAGTTATCCTCTTGACTAAAGGAAAAAGAGTAGTTCCAATGTCGAAATAGTTAGTTTGATCTATTTATTATTGATGTTGTTATATTGTTCAAAAAGTGTGACGAATTTATAATAATGCTAGTTATTTGACACTATTGAGTTCAATTTGTGTATGACGTACAATTTAATTACGAGGATAATATAAACATACCTTAATATATACATTCACGACCATTAAACCTTTCGAGCTAGTCAGTAATACTTTTCATTATCAACTAAGCATGTGACAGATGTATACCATGTGACCCTTTACGGATACTAAATAATACCTCTTTGAAGTTAATAGGTATTATATCTCACTGAAATCAACAGATCATAGACACAGTTCAAGTGGTTATCCATCCAAATTCTATATACACCCGCGTTGCTTAATTTCTGTGATCGAATGACAACCTGTGTGAACGCTGCTGTGGCTTTTGTGATATATACATACATATAATATATTAACATCCTCTAATCCCTTTCTGGATGGACAGAGCCTTGAAGACATGAAAATATCTCCTTGATCCCTTATTAGCATAATATCGGGGTTGCGATGTCGTATGGAGCATCGGTGACAGGTGGCTAGTCCATCATCCAATAGATTCTATTTACCCCTGGTCGCTAAGTGTCTTTCTACGACATGCCGGAAAGAACTGCAGCTAGTTAACATACTTTTTACGTCCCAAACTAGTAGGTGAGAATTTTTGTAATATACATATATTAACTAGTGATCCGCTCCGGCTTCGCACGGGTATAAAATATATAGCCTACTCCACTATTTAATGGATGTTTTTATAGATATAAACCTATCTATTGAATCACTCTATCTATTAAAAAAAACCGCATCAAAATCCGTTGTGTAGTTTCAAAGATTTAAGCATACAAAGGGACAAAGGAACAAAGAAAGCGACTTTGTTTTATACTCTGTAGTGATACACAACGGTTAAGTCCACTCGAACGCTAATCATGAGGTTCCTGCGAAAGTTAAAATTTTGCAGATCCTTGCAAATCATCTTTTCCTTGTGTCTTATTAGGCCGGCCCCTACGTAACTAGTAGATAATATGCAAAATTCCCGGTTGATTGAAGAAATAGTACCTACACATATATTCACGTCTTTACTCAATGGGATAGGTAGAGACTATTCATAATAAATCGGTTAATAATCGTCATCACGACTGTTGTCTGTTATAGGGTTAGCAGAAACTGTAGTGCCAATTTGTACGTAAGTTAAAGAAATTATTAATATTGAGAGTAAGGTAGTTGATTGATACTAAAAGTGACAAAGGAGACATTATGTCTCCGAAGTTCTGTCCACCTCGAAAGGGATTCAAAGGCTTGAATATATATGTATGTGGATGATACATGTAACATTTCTGGCAAATTATAATTGAAATTCCATACACATCACGCCTTAACGTCCAAATGAGATAGGTAGAGACTTATCACCACCTTGAACGTTACTATGTCCTGTACTAGTCTGGGACGTAAAAATGCTAATTAGCTGCCGTTCCTGCCATGTCATATTAGGCGATGTGCTATCAACCTGTCACTAATATTTCACACGCCATTACAACCCAAACTTTCGTACTAAAAAGTGATCTAGGAGATATTATCATTTCTCCGAGGTTCTGTCCACCCCGAAAGGGATTAAAGGACTTGAATTTATATGTATGTATGTGAAGGTTCTTGTCATATCTCACCTTATATTCTATAATCTAAGGTTCTGTATACCCTGAATATAATATAAAGTCGTGACGTTATGTATGTAATGTGAATTTTGAAATTGCATGCAAATTGTTATATTTTATCTTAAGTAGATAAGACATGCATGTTACACGCAATGATAAGACATATACATATGTTTCACGACTTTTGTCCATTTTGGGGTGCTTAGAAACTTGTAGACACGTAGGTCGTACCAACTGTCACGTTGGGTATTAGATATTTGGTGAAATGTGCCAAAAGTGAGAAAAGTATTTAATTAATCATTATTTATAAATTTGTTTTAAGAGTACTTTGCACACAAATACATACATATCCTTCTATCCCTTTCAGGGTGGACAGAACCTCGGAGACATAACATATGCTCACACCTTTAACACTTTTAAGGGTGTCATGGGTTTAATATGGAATATTAGAGACAGGTTACTAGCCTATCGCCTATTTTGATTCACAATATCTTGTCTTCTCTAAACACCCATATAGCTCTGCATACATATGCCGTATTTATAGTTTACTATAATCGCATTAAGAAAATAGTGACGTCATCATGTCCCCATGATTTAACCAATGACATTGCATAAGGGTTGTCTGTTATTGGTCAATGTGACTTGTTTTCTCATCAACTAACGTCTCATTGGCCAGTTTAACTTCTGAATATCATGACGTCACTATTTACTTAACGCGAACAGCCTATAGTTCCTCGGCTAATCAAAATTATATTAGTATGTCTATAAGTCGGTTCATTTTCATAGTAATAATCAATTTGAAATTAATGAGTAAGCAGATAAAAATTTCCATTGTTGAGTAGACAATATAATTGTTTTAAAAATATTATATGTACTCTATCTATTACACATAAAAATATTATATCCACAAATTGATAAAACATTGTTATATAGTATTGTTACAGTACCTGTATACGGCAAAACGATTCCCTACCTATCACGTTGGGTGCTGTCTATCTAGTGAAACACAGTATTTGAGTGGCTCATACCAAGTCTTAGAAATTTTATACAGGCTTGACCTCTGACTACCCTGCCACAATAAAAACTATGCATACACAAGTCGTGAAGTGTATAATGAACGTTTATGTTACATAAAGAGTAGTCATGTCATTCATATACATCACGTCTTGTAGAGGGGTAGGTAGAGATCATGGATCCGCATCTCTCCAGATCCTGATAAACCTTTTTCGCTTCATTGACACTCATACACCTCCTCATACTCATTCGGCGGTTACCCTTCATCAGATATGTTTATTAAGCTCTTATTGTTAATACTGCCCTCTTGTTGGTTCTAACATAATATCAGCGTTGCGTTTGCCACCAAACGTAACATACCCAGCTGAGTTTGAACCTTTTTGCTGCGACAATAACATGCACAAGCTATACCCCCTAGTTTGTAAGTTTGATTTGTAAAATATTTGTATTATGTATGTTTTTGTGGCTGTAAATAAATGCTTTATTATTATTATATGTAGATAGATTTAATTATATATTTGCCAACTTATAGTGTTATATTAACGTACTTACTTCACCAACAAACGAATCCGGTTTCTGGTATTCCCATTTGGTACACGGTATACTTTTGGTCTGGTTCGCGGCACAGGTACCATTATCATCAATTGGTACCATTTGGTAACATTGGTCTGTGCTATTCCCGGTACCAGGATCACAGGCATTCTCGCTGGATACACAACTGTAAGGAAGATGTTGTTTAGTTAATTGAAAAAGTCAATTTTACCAGTTACATACATATGCTTATCGACTAATAACTTAGCTAAGATAGTCAAAGGCTTGCGTTTCCATTTCCAAAATTACAAAGTAGTTATAAAAGAATATAGATATAGTAAATAATAAAAATACTTTTACGTAATTCATAGAATACTACGGTGAGGGAAAACATCGTGAGGAAACCTACCTGTTCCCCGAACAGGAAACGAATGCTTGTAAATGACGACATGAATCACGACCTGTCACATTGAGTACTGACTATCTGTTCAACACGTGGGTTCGAGGTGGCCATAGAATAACTACCTCCGTGATCGCGAAAATGGACACCTGAACCTCTGACTACCCCGCAAGGGTTTAATGTCTTGAACGCGTTTGTCTTTCGTCTATAAAGTAACGGCCTCAAATTCTACCCAGCCTTATTTCAAAGATGAGAGCAATGTTGTCTATTGGCGGATGTTGTTAATACATACGCGTGTAAGTACAAGATAGTAACCAGTCGATGCCATACAACTAAGGCAGTAACTCAAAGTCTCGGGTTCCTTCCAACTTGAAAGGGATTGAATGACTTAAGTATATCTATTAATCTATAATGTAGTCCTAAATACAAAGTGTATTACAGTGGTTCTAGACTAAATAAAGAAAAACAATTCGTTTAAGAGTCTGCAGGTTTTTGTTTATGAAGTACTAATTGTTTAATAAGATTTAGATTTATATTTATTTTATTGCAAAGACTAATTTTTTTTAAAGAAAGTTCTCGTATTATTTATTTGTCTTGTAGTAAGTGGGTTTTAGTTCTTATATTGAATAAAAAGAATTTCATTCCGTACATATTTCAACAACCACCATTACTAAATTCTAGCGATAGTATTATCAAACCACATATTTATATTTTAACATTCTCGTAATCATTTAAACATAACACAAAAATAATCTTAACAATTCACACATTGTTCAGTTACTAAGAAAATACATTGAAGCCTTATTGGTCAACAAGGTGAAGGAACAGGAAGGACCTGGTCACGTACTATTCACCGGAAGTATCACTTTGCATAACCCTACGTTATATTTAATTAACAATTGGCAGTAAATATAACAAGTATATTTGTTATTTAATATTCTTACATATTTTATTTACTTGGCTTGTGGTAAAAAAAGACACATTCACGACCACCCTTGCGGGGTATTCAGAGGTTCAGGTTTCCATCTCCGCATTGCGAAGGTAGTTATTCTATGGACACCTCGAACCCACGTGTAGACCAGATAGTCTGTACTCAATGTGACAGGTGATCAGCCATGACGCCATTTACAAGCACTAACTATTACCTGTTTGACGAACAGTTAGGACTTGTTTTTAGTTGTTTAACTTGTGGTAGTTTAGGATATTAGAACTTATTCAATTGCCTTAAAGTTAATATCGTATCTACAAGGTTCTGTCCCGAAAGTAATAAAAGGACTTAAATTGTACATTGTCATTGTAAGGTATTCAAACTTAGAAAAGAAACTAAAAGGACATTAAATACAAGTTAACATGTATTGTTTACATAAATTACGTTAATAGCGGAGATGGGCACGCAAATCCTTAACTATTTATACGTTGGTAAATAAATACACCGATGACTTTTTAAGATGGTTGTATATAAATAAGGTGAAGAACAAACGAGCATATATGAGTGATTGAGGTGTGAATGAGGCGAAAGAGATTTGTCAGGTTCGTTCAAGACGACGATCTATAGTCTGACTATCCTGTTATGAAATTATATTCGTTAACATATATATACGTAAACATCACGCGCTTTTTCCCTTGGGGGAAACACTGAACACAAAATTAAATATAAATACTTATTTAATGATATGTTATATTCGTTAATATATGTAAGTATGTATTTCAATATACGTTTAAGTACCTGTATTCCACAATTTCAGTAGCGAATATAAAATTAATACAGTACATGGCATTGAAGCAAAAAGCCAGGAATATTAACAACCCCGTTCGTCTATGGTACCGACCATAGACAGGGAAATTTTCTAGAATGGAGTCTAAAGTCACGGGCTTCAAATTTTCTTTCTTCATTTTGAAAATACTTAAACACAAACACTACTAAATCTTCGATAACTGGGCAGTTACTTTTATTTAAAACTACATTAACTGGTTTTTTATAACTTGACTATTTCACTTCGTTAAATGTTTATTTACTTTTGTTTCGTATTTTATTGCTTTCTTAACTACTGTTTTACAACTTGACTATTTTATTTATTAATATAATTGTTAAGTCGTAAATATATATCTTTATCACAAAAAGGCACTAATTCAAAATTGTTCAACTTTTATTTTACACAAAGACTAGTTTGAAAGAGTTTAATTCATAATATTTATTTTCAATTCAACTTTCATGTTAAAAACAATTGTGAAGTACACATTTTATAATTTAAAACAAGTTAGTACAAGTCTTAGTTAAAACAAGTCTTTTTTAAACACGGCTTAACTATACCTCGATGTAACATCGAATGCGTATTTTTCTTAACGTCCATTTAATTTAGTACAACCAGCGCACGAGTATTGAACCTTTAAAGTCTGATTTCATTCATCTTTTCTTCTCTATTGGAGCTGTAGTCTAATCTTTTGTTGACTGGTTTTTTGTATTTTATATGCCTGAACAATGATTTAGACTTATGTATGTATAAGTGTATATTTTTATAATTATACAGATTTTATCGATGAATTATATATTTATAGATGTATATATTTAATAAAAACATAAGATTGTGGTTAACATGTCAATACAAACAATATTATTATTGCCATCGTTTCTTAGAAAATATTTATATGAATCGAGGATTCGTAATCTCTTCCTTCCCATTTGTAGGAAGACGGGTGTATGGTGTACCTGAGACCATCACTAATCAAACAATAAAATGAATTCCAAGATTCAAAGAAAAACTGTTTATATAATTGGTTGGAAAATAAAATTTACGAATAAATATACGAAGACAACTATCAAATAGTTTTTATTAGTTACTAATAGCACATTTTAATTGTATTTTGATGTTTTTATTACCAAACTCGTTATCATAGTATGTCAACGCAATATTATTATCTAGAATAGACAGTTTTATTTTATCCGTGTTACAAAGACAATACCTATTTTGCTCTTAGTTAACCTTGACAATATCCCTTTAAATGGAACAGCATACTACTGTTTACCTCAAAAACACCGAGGTGTATTAAGATAAACAAACGTCTTTAGTGAAAGCGTCAGCTGGGTATAAACATAAATATAAGAAATCATTGATCGTAAAGTTAAGAATTTCTACTATTGTCACCGGTTGAGGTCAGCGATTGACGAATTCACGATCACCTTGACACCGTTTAAGTTTGTTTGGCTTCGATTCTCCAAACGAACAACGTCTTAAATGCATTCTACAATACATACATACTCATTTCGCTCGTTTCACTGTAAATGCAGCGATCATGGATCCTCATCTGTCCCGATCCTGAAAAAACACTTTCGCTTCATTGCCACTAATACACCTCATCATGTTTGGTGGTTAGAGGTTCTCTAGAGGACTTATAACGTAACCTTTTTCCAATATGGCGTCTATCTGACTATGATATGTTGTATTGGCCCTACTTAAGTATTTCGGTATATTTAATAGGACAGAAAGTATAAAGTCTTGTCTATTTCATGATCACTTTCTTGGCCATTAGACAAATGATAAAAGGCTAAGAAAAAAGCAATCAAAATGTGAGGGATTGAGAAACTAATTTATTATGTCAAGCATTTTAAATGGATCCAATATCTCCTCAGTCACTTTTAGTGTAACTAAGGGGATAGTGTTAGAATTTATTATCGCGGAAAGTTTAGCTTAACGCACAATATATAAAAATTTAAACACTTCTGGTAAAAACTGTAAAGAAATGCGCAAACTAACATCCATTTTACGTTCCAGACGGTATAATACATGTTCTTTATTTTCGTATCTAATTACTCAAGATACAAACTAATTGTTTCATGGAAAACTATAATAATTATTATAATTATTCTTATAACAAATATAATTAGCTCTTATTAAAATAAGAGTAAAATAATGAGAATCGGTGCCTTAGCGAAATATTATTTTAAGGTTAAATATTCTTCCTACACAACCGCGGTATCGTGTTCCAAAAATATTATACAAGAATAAATATTACGAGATTAAAAATAAATTATGCAGTGTTTGTAATATGCTTGATTTATAGGGAGATTTACATAATATTTGTTTTCAAATTAAACCATAGAATATGCGTGAAATATCAGTAATCTGTGTTTGAGTAGACCATGGCTAAATAACAATGTGAAAGGTATAATAAGCATTCTATTTACCTAACAAATATTTTCATAAATGAATGGCGGCTTTTTTATATAAATTCACGTCCTTAAATCCCTTTCGGGGTGGACAAAACCTTGGAGATACAATATCTCCTAGGTCACTTTTAGCATGAATATTGGGATTGCGATATCATATGGAACAGTGACAGGCTGCTGACCTATCGACCAATAGATTCAATTTACCCCAAGTTCCTTAGTCGCCTCTTACTCTAGTACTCTTACCTAAAAATACCAACCTTTATTCCAGTCTTACTAGATTTACTCCACTGTACACAATTAACTTATTCCACATTACCCATTTTATACCACTATAAAACATGACTCATCATTGGAACTGCATAAAATTATAAAGTTCAACATAACATAGTCATACTTATTAATTTATTTATATACATTTTTAAAATGTCCTGTAGTCTTGAACGTAAAAATAATGCTAACTAGCTGTCGTTCCTCTCGCTATAGGAGGCGACTAAGGGACTAGGGGTAAACAGAACATATTGGCCGATAGGCTAGCAACTTTTCACCAATGTGACTATGACATCGCAATCCCAGAGTTCTTGTAACTAAGTGCCCTTGGAGATATCTCCGAAGTTCTGTCTACCCCGAAAGGAGTAAAAGGACGTGAATGTATACATATGTAAGTAACCTAAAGCGTGACCTTCGTTAGTATTTGGCCACCCGAAGCCCACTAACCAAATATGACCTTAAATAACATAAACCTTTGAACATTTTTATTCTATAAAATATAAACCTGTTCAAGACAGACAGGAAATGAAAGGAGATGTAATTAAGAACTTCCGGTAACTTATTTTTCAACGAAGTTATTTCGCAATCTTATTACTTTTCATATCTTCCTATCCTGAAAGAGAAGTTATAATAGTGCTGAATAAACATACTGAAAGAGGGCTAGTGAACAAGTAGCTATAAACACAAAATGTGTATACAGAGGTGTATGGATATCCACAACCCTTGATAGGTAGTAAGAAGGTCGGATGTATGTCTCCGTAATTGCGGAGGTAGTATTGATTTAGTCCTCTTGAACCTGAGTATAATTTCTTTAAAGGTACATACAAACACATCACGCCTGATTTCTTGTAGAAGGGTAGGCAGAGATCACGGATCCCCATTTGTTCCGATCCTGACAAACCACTTTCGCTTCATTGACACTCATACACCTTGTCATACACACTCGGCAGTCATAGGTACTTCTAACGTCACCCTTTTTCAATATGGCGTCTATCTGTCATATGTCTAATCTTCTTCTTCTTATATTGGGCCGACCCCCACGTAACGTGTTAAAAGGTGACAGGATAATAAACAGTTAGAGAAATTAACCTGAATTGTAAATATTACATATAAATATACATTCAATGTTCCAAGTGATTGTAATCATAACCCGGTAGTGATACTATTAGTGATCTAGTAATGTTTGTCCAAGGTTTTATTCCTAAACTAGTTAAAATAATAATAAGTGACATGCTTCATGAATTATTAAAAAACTTAACGTAAGCAAATCAATCATTGATTTTAATTTTTAAATCATGTATGGTTAAATATCTTTTGAATACACGACTAAGCGTAACAAAACAACTTTTAAAATATTTGGTCTGAAACCAATCGAACAAGAACTGTAGATGCCGATGAATGACCTAAAATAATATTATTGCATATGTACATAAATAAATGATAATAGGAGGGTTGCAAAAGGAATCTATACAGTCAAAGTGACAAACAGAATTAACTTAAGAAATATTATCGTGTGTCCGCTGTTCTGTTTGGGATTTTTGAAAGTGATTTACAATCGTTTATAAATAAGTTTGTAACTAACATTAACTCATACAAAATGTACAGTACAAAAACATACATTATGTTTTATTCAAACGTAGACTACAGATAATATAAAAAATAATAATATAATAATAAAAACACATTTACGAAATGCGTTGAATTATACGGTGAGGGAAAACATCGTGAGGAAACCTACCTGTTCGTCGAACAGGTAATAGTTAGTGCTTGTAAATGGCGACATGGCTGACCACCTGTCACATTGAGTACTGACTATCTGGTTAACACGTGGGTTCGAGGTGTCCATAGAATTACTACCTTCGCAATTGCTGAGATGGACACCTGAACCTCTGACTACCCCGCAAGGATTAATGGTCGTGAATGCGTTTGTTTTGTAGACTACAGATATAAAGACAAAAAACAAACAAAAAAAGACAAACGCGTTAATGGTCACGCTTGCGGGGTAGTCAGAGGTTCAAGTGTCCATCTCCGCAATTGCGAAGGTAGTAATTCTCTGGCCACCTCGAACCCACGTGTTGACCAGATAGTCAGTACTCAATGTGACAGGTGGTCAGCCATGTCTCCATTTACAAGCACTAACTATTACCTGTTCGGGGAATTACCTTACGATGTTTTACCTCACCGTAATATTCGATGCATTTAGTAAATATATTTTTTATTACGAACATGTACATAGAAATTCATTAAACTTCATTTCCATTGGTACATTCTCAAGTGGGATTTGAAACCTGTACCCTCGATACAGAGTCAAACTTCAAACAACTAAGCTACCTAGATATAACACGGGTCAATATAAACAAAACGAGAAAGTATTATTTATACTATGTTAAACATTTCCCCCCTCATTGTGATGGGTAAAAACCTTCATCCTTTTAAGGGCTATTTTAATCCAGGGGTGCAAATGTTGACACTTTGTGAAACGAAGCGATAATGCCACAAGTCCATAAATAATATCACCCTTTTTTGTTATTTGTTATCTTGATACACATAGACATTATGACTGTTCTTGTTCAGGGTATATAGAGTTTCAGCCAATATATACTTGCTAAAAACATACATATATGTATACACGTCCTTCTATATCTTTTAAGGTGGACAGGTCCTTCACTACATAGTAGAAAACAAAGTCGCTTTCTCTGTCCCTATGTCCCTTTGTATGCTTAAATCTTTGAAACTACGCAACGGATTTTAATACAATTTTTTTTTTAGATAGAGTGGTTCAAGAAGAAGGTTTATATGTATAATAACATCCATTAAATAGCCAGAAGTGCGAAGCCGGAGCGGGTCGCTAGTTAAGTCATACTATATTCTCGGTTACGTTCACCATATATGTATGGAATATAAATCCTTACTTAAATAGGCAGTTCCGTCTTAGTATTAGATTGAAATAGAATACAAAGTAACTGGATTTTTCCTGGCACTTCTTAAGAGGCAACTAATAAGCTATCTCTCTCTCTGATGGTGCCTCTCCGACTAACGAAGGTTGGCAGTCATTTTGGCAAATTCAGTCCGATCCCTGGCGAGATGGAACAACTCGGCGGCGCTCTTGATTCCCGTCCACTCTCGTATGTTGCGGAGCCACGACTTTTTCCTTCGTCCAACACCTCTTCTTCCGGCTATCTTGCCCATCATAATAAGTTGCAGCAAGTCATATCTTTCATGTCTTAAAACATATCCGAGATATGCAACTTTTCTTTTTTTGACAGTCTGCAGTAGCTCTGGCTGAGAACGGTTTATTCGACGAAGTACTTCTACTAATAAGCTAAGTTTCATTACATAAAGCATCAATTTAGATTATCATTAACAGCGTTATTCTTAAGTTGAATGAGTACGATGTTAAAGTAATTAGGATTAAAAGTATAATACACATTATAAGGTAAATGAGTGTGAGTGAAGCAAGAGAGATTTGTCAGGATAATTCCAGGTGGCGATCGATAGTCTCTGCCTATCCCGCCGGGGACGTAGAGGCGTGTATGTATATTTATGTATGTAATACCGATTACTATAGCAACACGAAAGTTATTAAAAAAAAATTATAACCCTACTAAAAATCAATTAGTGTACTTAACTACATCATTACGCACTGATACACACGCTTCACGACTTGTGTCTACACATTCCCTTTTTTATTGTGGCGGGGTAGTCAAAGGCTTGAGTTCCCATCTCCGAAATTTTAAATGCATGCTCGGTGTGTGTCACTTAATACAAACAGATACAAGACAAATTGGAGACACACTTCTCAAGGCGAGTGTACGTAGCGGGAAGAACAGAAGAGCATGTGTGAGAAGGTTAATGGGTGTGAGTGAAGCAAGAGAGATTTGTCAACATCGTTCCAGGTGGCGATAGATATTCTCTGCCTAGGGACATTGAAGCGTTAATATATGTATGTATATATAAACAGCTAGAAGTTAATTAGTATACGGCAGTAATACTAAGGTATACAAGGACTTTAATATATGGATACAATTGCATAACCCAAACGGATGTCAGATGGCAAAATTGTCATACTGTCAAGTGTCAACGATATTGGATAAGGTTTTTGCATATCCACACTTTGTCTCGGGTTCGTGAGTGATTTATTACGCCCTCGAAATAGCTCTTTTTCAAATCTACTGATCGCGGGCTTTGGCTCAAATGTGAAGAAAATGTTAGCTTTTTCTAACCCTACATAAATCAAGTGATGTGCTAGTATGGGATGTAGAATGGTAACTAGCTGCCTGTTTTGTTTGTTAGTTGGAATGTATATTAAATAGCTAATGAACTGCCGTTCGGCTTAGTGATACTAAATTTATGTAGAGGATGTAGAAGAGAATATACCTACATAGAATGCTTTGTGTACGTAGTTGTTTTTTTACGGTTTGTGATTAGGATAACTAACTGTCGTTGGTCAGTTTAGTGATACGAAAAATTACCTAGGAGATTTTAAGTCTATAAGATGTTTTGCTCCCAAAAAAGTATTGATATGACTGTATATTTTATAGTGTTTATATCAAACTTATCTAGAAATCAAAAATAAAATTAATACCTTCCTTCTACTAGTTTTTTTTATCTTGATCACCGACGAATTGAGACGAAAGATTAAAAGTATTTCGTGCACTTTTATACTTTACAGGTAAATTGGATTTATGACTCTAAACAACACTTTTGCATTTAAATGTGGAGCAAAGACAGCTAGACACATAAAACAAAAATACGAAATTCGTTAAAATCAAATTCCCTGTTAATACCATATTCGTAACCCTAGATTAGCAACGACAGGCGTAATATTGCCCTGTCTCACGAAGATAATGTGAATTAAGCCTTCCTTATACGATATGTCATACGAGTCTCATGTTTTTAACTTTTCTGCGATACTTCAGCCTTAAAAACATCGGTGCTTCTCATTTGGAATGGATAGTCTTAGAAACTAATCACTGTTTGGTCACATTTATGAAACTTGTATCTTTTATCAATTTATAAGATAATAATATAAGTGGTTGTCAACCTTTAAGATTACCCAAAATGAACGTAGCTTTTTCTTTCTCTTAGAATCTAAATATATAACAATATAATTTCGCCTCCTACAAATACACCTCATTACCCTTCAGTAATGAAATAATTATAAAAGAGTAGGCATAAATCACAACCTTCCCATACACCCCTATCCTAGCAAACCACTTCATCAACATCCTACCATCATAATGCATACTCAACAGTTTTAGCTACTTTAAGCGACGTTTGCACCATCCCCATTTAAAATGTTTATAGATGCGCCTTATCTCACCTTACCAGATAGCACGTCATTTAGCAGGCTTGAGGAAAGCCTTTTTCATATCGGCTTAACCCACGAGGCGCGATAAAAAACTTCTACGTGACACCCATTCAATCATAGCGAGTTAACGATGTGACGACGCGGGAATGAGGGAATATTGTTCTCTAGAGGTTAAATAAGATGAATTAATTTACTTACATGAGAATATGTAGATATAGCGTGGGTAGAAAATTGAAAAAAATATTTTTAAGTCAATTTTGACCTAAGACCAATTCTTACCTGGTTAAAAAATCTGTTCATTTTATTTTCTTACATAGAGGCATACTTAATTTTGTAATATTTATATTCATAGCAAATCAGATGTTAAGTAAATTTCTTGCAAAATATGTACTATGTAGTAGTGTCTCATACTGTGTGTAAAATATTTAGATTTCATGGCATATTTTGAATACTAAATAGTAATAGTTTTTTTGCATCGACAGAGTTTATTTGACAAGAGTTTTTTTACAACTTTTGGTACAGTACTTCTGTGGTTCATTATTGGTCATACCACCTCTCAGGCGTTTCCAATTAACGCTAATGTCCAACAGTATCCTTGGTCACCTTCTACAATCTGCTCTAAAACACCAATACAGGAACGAAAGTATTCAATATCATAACCAACACATCACGCCTCTATCTTTACATACCCTCTGACATACATATCATACGTCTATTAGCATACACATACGAAGCCTCCCATTATCTAGTAGTTGCTTAATTGTGGATGTAAATTCGCTGCAGCTCAAGGGTAATTAGTGTCGGCGACAGGCCACAGAGGGCGTCGGAAAACCCGCTGTTTGCTTTGCTAATTGTGGCAATGAAGTAATTGGTAAGTTCTTACTAAACGCCCTTTAGTCCTTTCATAGTCCTCGTATATAGGGCATGGTACTGTGATGTGTTTGTTTCCTGTTTGTATGTATGTTAAGTATTGGGTGTTGGGCTAACAACATGTAATTAATAAATAGTCTTCCCGCGACCACAGCCTACACAACTGGGTCGAAACTTAGGGTAAAATAATGATATTTATATCTTCATTAATTTATCGTGAAACGACCCGGTCTCACATAGTAAATAAAATGAGTATAAATCGCGAGTGTTTCAAAATAACTATGTAAATAAGTTTCATATTAACGGGCTACGGAAATATTATCATTATAAATCACGATGTTCTGTTTACACCAAAATGAAGTCTGGGCGTGATTAGTGACGGGTAATCATGCTAGTAATAGTGATGGTTTGAGTGCATGAAAACACAAATATATAATTAATAAACAAACATGTCCCTTTAACTTATTACGAACATATATCACTATACCTTCATTTACATTTGAATCTCATTTATACATTATATAATTATCCCAATTTATGCTTTATATCATAATGTTTTAAAGGAATACTGTCCCCCCTTTCAGGCGTTGTGACCGTGATGTTTGTACCGTTCAAAGGTTGTATCCAACGTAAGCTTTTCAGCACACAGCGGAACAAAGGGATTGTCCCGCACAAGTTAAAGCAAATATACACTCTCGAATTATCCTACGGGTGCGTTTAAGTCCTACATATACTTGCGTCTTTGTATATTTTTCGGGGTGGATAGGAAGTAAAGGTACATCTGCTATGGTTATTGGGGTCACTATTATAGTCATTATATTAAGTAAGCGTTATGCAAAAAATGTTTTTTATCCTAAAGATTTCGTAGGATACTTTTATGAATATAATGTATTTACATATAAAAATACAATATTTTTAATAGGAATTAAATTGCATATTTTTTATTTTAATTGTTCATACTATTATTGAAAGTTCTTTTACTAACTGATCTTTCCAACAATGGCTGAAACTTTTTCTTTTTATCCTCAATATACTTGAACCACAATTTCTATAGAGTCGCTTATTAAGATAGGTGACATTGTTTTTAGTTACAGAAAATGTTAAAAAAAAAGTTAATACTTGCTTTGCGAACCGCATTGAATGACTTCAATCAAAAATAAAGTGCGCGCACTCACTTACTATACATATAATGAGAAATGAAATAATATTTTCTAAGCTTATGTACAAGAATAACATTTATTCTGCCAAACTAACAATTCCATAGACTACGAATCACAAATACAACCTCCTTTCGAAGCTCGAACGCTATTCTTCGCACGCTCTCACGTGCTGATATTGAAATTGAATTGATATAAAATCTATAATAGAATAGGGGTTTACGTGTTTAGATTCCCTACACAGCCTTATTATTCTCATAAGGGAGGTTTACCAGTTGAGAAATAGTATTGCAATATCATGACCGTTAAGCGTTATGAGGTAGTCAGAGGTTTGAGTTCAGTGTATTAAGTGGTGTAGCTATTATGGTTAAGCTGTATGAGTATATTACTGAATTAGTTGTAGACCAAATAGAATTTACTTTTCACAAGTTTTCATTTTTGTAAATAGGAGATGCAATAAACATGAAACTGCGAAAAGGAAAGTGCATACATAATTAAGCAAAATATTACAGTAGAACGAGTATAAACGTTATTGTAAATTTACTGTCTTTGAGGTTTTTTACATCGCAAATTTGATTGAAGTTTTTTTTTTTTTAAATCTTTATTAAGCCATTCACCACTAAGGTTATGTCGGCTGAAGTACAAACACTGATGCCACGGCGTTTGAACTTCTTGTTATTCCATCGCCATGGTTACACCAACGCCGCCAGCCGCTACAACCGAAGAAAAACGAAATCGATGCTCCAATTCCTTGCTCTCTTCCTTGTTCTTCGGTTCGTTCCAGTTGAGGATCCAAATCTTATCCCAAAGCGAACATATTTAGCCAGTTTGGCATCACAATTGACTAAATATTCAGCCGAAAATAATTATTTGTATTTTCAACTTTCACTGAGCTGCTGACTTTGTTGACGCACCATAGCCGACTGTTTGATTGAAGTTATTATGGATAAATTTTATACGAGTACATTGATTAATATCATCACATAATGTGACAGGTGGTCGCGTTGACATTTACAAGCACTGATATTAATTTGTTTCAGGAACCGGTAGGCCTTCTCACTGTTTTCAGTGCATTACACAAATGTATTACCATTGATACATTTATATACATTCACGTCCTTAATATAATATAATATGTCCTAGGCCATTTCTAAGCTTCAACATTGGGCTTGCCATGCCATATGAAACATAAGTAACAGATTGCAAGATCATCACCCAATAAATTATTCCTTAGTAGCGACGTCGTGCCGGGAAGAACGGCAGCTTATCAGCATTCTTATCACGTCGTATACTATGACAGGACCATTGATCATAGCCATATACATTAAGGGAGTACACAGCTAGTTGCAAAGCAAACAATTGGGTTTGCAAATGAGTCGCTCGGTGGCGAATGTCGGCGACACTAATTACTCTTGAGCTCCATTGCAAATTTGCATCGACAATTAAACAACTTCTGTGGAGGTTTTTGTTGGACTGTTGCTGATCATTTCGGTATTGTTGCTGGCAGGATGGGCGGAGATTTATTGTGTAGACGTAAAATTAAGTTTAGGTGTTATGCTATAGAAGTGCTATGCTTTGTTGTTTTGATAACGATTGAGGCTGGTCTGAAACTTGGATAGTATTGAGCTGTTCTTCGTGACATATTGTGGGAGACTTAAAGATTATGTGTATGAATAATTGATGTATGTATGTATGGCGGTAGCCTAGTGAGTAAGTAAACCTATGTGGCCCAGTAGGTAATACCTCTAACTTCTTATGAGAAAGGTCCTAGATTCGAATACCGGCTCTGGTATGTACCAATAATGAAATCTAAATATGTATGTGCTTTTCATTTACATACTTAATTTACAGTCACTTACGGTGAGAGAAAACATCGTGAGGATACCTGCCTACCCTTCGGGATAGGTAGCCAGTGTCTGTATATGGCGATACGATTCACTACACCTATCACGTTGGGTACTGTTTATCTCGTGAAACGTGAGCTTTGAATGACCCATACCTAACACGCCTTCGAAATTTCGGAGATAGGCACTCAAGCCTGACTACCCTCAAACACTAAAAAAGGTCGTGTGTATTCACAAAGTCCTGAAGCGATTGTTATGTTATGAATCATTGATGGCTATCTTACATGTATTGTTAAGTTTTTAATGTTAAACCCAATAACAGACCAAATTTTTAATAAACTTTGTAAACTTTAATGAAACACTGTTAAACAAACTCTGTACTAAGCTTTATTGTATTGGTAACCTGTCTAAGTATTTAAGTGTATACTTATTCTTTACTTAACACGCATAACCTCCTTTTCTCTTTCGGTCACTGAATCCTTTAATTAAACACCAAGGTGCGTCCTTCAAACAAACCTCTGAACCTCTCCTGGACTTTCGTAGCAATACAAATCCCCATACTACGAATGTCAACCGTCCAAGACAAACAGTGAAGTTCACCTGCGAACACGTAGCTGCCCTGCTACGAACGCAATAGTATTTGAGTTTCCCGAACTTACTACGAAGTGGGGACAAGTTATGTGTGTTCCCTTCTCAAATATATACATTCAAATGTGCTGTTTTAGTATATGTATATATTTTAGTATAGTTAAAATACTCAGGTATTTTAATCTCGTTTGGGGTAGATATAATTCTCGGAACTTATCTTTAGATGCTCAATACTTAGAACTGGTAGTTTTGAGGATTGGCGAGTGTTAAAGAGAGCAAAGTAAATTGAGTAATTTACTTTACTACAACTTTATGGTCTTTGTATCGTTAATGTAATAAATTATTCTACATATTAAAAGGACTTAAAGATACAATAAGCATCCTAACCCACTTGAATTCAACTTACGATTAATTTGAATTCTTACTTTTGCTTTTTGTCACCGATAAACATTGAATATTGACGACATTTTATTAACTATGTGAGACCGGGTCATATCACGATAAATTTATAAAGATATGTGATTACCTTTGTTTTGCCCGACGTTTCGACCCAGTTGCATAGGCCGTGGTCGCGGGAAGACTAGCTCCAGTGTCAGCAAATGTCTGTCTACCCTCACAATTTGGTTAATTCATAGCACGACACACTACACTCACACTATCCGAAGACACATCCGCAGTTACGCCATGCGAATATTACCGGTTCCCATGTTTCCGAAAGCCTAAAACCATCCTCACGATTGAAATTATTTAGATGTTTTTTAACTTCAATAGCTTCTTTCTTTGTTTTTTTTCCCTACAACATATTAAGAAAGCCATTCACTACAATTCAACTTATGTCCTAGACTACACAAGTCACCTAGGCACATTAAACTCTATCTTACCCACTAAGCGTCCCGAAGCGTATTTATATTTCATGAGGCCACTGGCACTCGTTGGCCCGTCTAAATAAACAATCGGAGGAGCTGCGAGCTGTTTGAGCCGCAAACACGTCACGAGAGGTCGCTAGGAGTCTTCGAGGGGAAGGGTGCGGTCATATTGGATGAGAGTTATAAAGTCACCTAACTAAAATTAGCGTTAAGCGTAATTATCGGGTTTGCTATGGCATTGGTATGTAATATTGACGACAGGTTGCTTGACAAATCAATACTTGATTAATGTCATTATCTCTAAGCCTCTAATTTGCTTCTTAAGACATACAGGGAGATTCCATATATAATTATGTCCTAGCTATTAGACTTGCGCAAAACATCACACTTTGAGGTAATGAGATATGGCATCACACTTTATTCCGCGTAATATCACTTCAGAACATCACATTAAACATTACCTGAGATGCCGCGTTCTGAGACGCTTTACTATCACATGTGATGTTTTGTGATGTAGTGTGTAGTGAGTGATGGGAATAGATAAATATTACACGAGATGTATGAATTTATACAGTAATGTAACAAATTGAGGTGGCTGAAATAAAACTTGTGAAAGTTAAATAATGTTGTATATATTACTACACAAACTAATTCTGCAAAAAAATTGTATTTCGATATAAACAAGCATCATTTCTCTCACAAGATTGGTTGTATCATGCACCGAACGAGCAGCCAGATAAGGACGGGTAATAAAAGAAAATATCTCTATTCCTCTCTACTCTAGTCGCTATGCTATGCTGCCACGAACAGAGCGCTGCGCTCCAACAGAACACTGCTATCTTTATCTCAGGTAATGTAATGCTATGTGTGATGTTTGAATCGGTCGAGTAATACGTAATAGAACATCACGCGTTCGGGTGATATTACACGTAATATTACAATTGCATTACGTACACAAGTCTACTAGCTATCATGGGAATAAATTTAAACTTACGACCAATCATTATTTTCGACAACATAAGACTAATGATCATGAAATATACCTTATTTTTTCACTTGTAATGTACACATCACGCCTAATTCACTGTAGAGGGGCAGGCAGAGATCATAAATCCCCATCCATCCCGATCCTGAGAAACCACTTTCGCCTTATTGACACTCATACACTCACGTACCCTTTTTCAATATGGCATCTATGTGACTGTCATATGTCCAATTGTACCCCTAATGTGTAATGAAAAAAAACTAAACATACATTGACATAACACCAAGTAACATAAATAGATCAGTTTTCCCTTTCTAAATCTAAATAACCTTAGAATGCTCATCTCTTTCAAATAACCATTGAACTAAACTTAACACGCCATCATCGTGTAATGTGAACAAGCCTCTACCGTTTAGGATAAGGACAGAGCCATGCATTATTGATACCTGCTAGAATAAAACTGTAAATGGTTTCACAACAACCCTGCGGCTTCACTGTAAGTAGTTTCCGAAAAGGAATAGACTTACAGACAGTTGAAAACGTGACTTAGTCTTTAG
This sequence comes from Leucoptera coffeella, assembly GCA_030578115.1. Taxonomy (NCBI): domain Eukaryota; kingdom Metazoa; phylum Arthropoda; class Insecta; order Lepidoptera; family Lyonetiidae; genus Leucoptera; species Leucoptera coffeella. The sequence goes on along the minus strand of JAMBLF010001128.1, from coordinate 44,574 downwards.
GGTTAGGAATTTGTCATTTTGGTGGTTAATCAATGTGTTGGCAACCCTAATATTGTATATGAGGAAAGTTTTTATTTGTTTATTAACATCGGGTGTGTATAGAAGTGATTTTTAGTTCCTTCCTATAAAGTTAATGATGGGAAAAGTTATTTATTTTTGTATGATCAGATATCTATCTATAAATATTATGTGTGTAATTAGTAGGTGTCCCGTCCTTATCAGAAAGGTCAATTATACCTTACAGGCTTTTCTTTTGAACGTCAAACAACGTTGATCCACTTTTTCACCTACTACTTTTACTTACTTTTTTTATGTATAGCTTAGGTATTTTAGTATAAAGTTTGAAACACTTATAACCACCGAGTATAAGGTAAATGGTATTCAATAACACAACACTGGTTTTCTGGTTCAGAAAAATTGAAGGCCCGTAATATCTGCCAACCACTTTTCTAAACGTGGTGTGAATGTATTATTAGGCAAAGTCACAGCTTGTGCAGAAATCCAATGTTACCATGTCAATTTCGTTCGAAAAGGTAATTTATAGATACATCAAAACATTTTTTATCAGACTGTCTGCACTCAACTTTACAAAAATGTATGTATAATACGATCGTCATTTAAATTTGTTATAATTTTAACTGTGACAGTTATTCTTCGGTTGCAGCGGCTAGCGGCGTTGGCGTAACCATGGTGATGGAATAACAATAATTCAAACGCTATAGAATCAGTGTTTGTACTTTGGCCGACGTAATCGAATGATCGATCTTGGGCACTGTTCCGACTGGGAGTGATATGGCTTTTTTATAAAAATAGAATTATTATTAATTTTAGCACTAGTAGTATTTTACCAATAAATAGTTTAGCAAGTACATTCCTTATTTTTTTATGTTTTATGTAGCGACATTCATATAAATACATACTTCATGTTGTAAATATAAAAAAACCTCCATTTAAAAAAACCGTTATAGTAGTTTTTCACTTTTTCACGTACCACGATGGTTTTAGGGTGAATGCATCGATGTCGGGCTTTATGGGTTGGCTGCAGGCCTCTTAATTTACGAGCCACCTGCCACCTGGCACTCGTGGCATTTTCGGCAGTTTATTCTGGAATAGCCACTGCCTATTTGTCTCTATACATAGATATGCATACATACACGGCAATAATACTAGTTGAGATGATTAGAAGCTTGGGATGAAATTGGCTCTTAATATTTCATTAAGAACTACTTTTGATTACATAACGAAATACTAGATCGTTTTAAATCAACAGTTGTTTTCAATATTAATTGTTTATAATGATGATCATAGTCATACTGGTTCATGCAGTTAGTCTTTGTTAAAGTTGATGGTGGGACCAAAACTGGTGGAGATCATAACTTTAGAAACTATAATAGTTGGCCTACCCCTCTATAGGGAATCAAGCGTAATGTGTTTACGTCTGTCTTGTTGGTTTTATTATCAGGTTGTTTTAATTTAGAACGTAAAAAGACAACGAACTAGCCGCCTTGCCACCCGGCTTGTCGTAGGAGGCGACTAAGGGACTAGAGCTCAATGGAATCTAATAGCAACCTGTCACCAATATTCATGGTGATAAGTGGAGTTATTATATCCTTAAGGTACTGTCCACCCCTAAAAGGGATTAAAGGACGTAAATGTATATGTATTTATGTATGATTAAAGATCTCAGTAACTACAATGGTCACTCAAACTTCCGAATTTCGCGTGATAATAAAAATTCATGATATTTTAACAGGTATATTTGAACTTGGCTATATCCGTCGGTTTATTGGTGGCATTAATATGCATAAATTAATATCGTACGGCAGTTCATGTGACGCCAACAGCCGTAACATGGCTCCATAACCCTTATGGGAGCCGTTTGTATTCACTCCGCCTGCGGAACGTGGAATATCAAAAATTCACTTGAATTTATTCAATATTGGTCACCACCGATACGTACATGTATGTCAATACATGCATGCATATTGGGAGTATTTTACATATATTTTACACAGAAGTGTAATGTATAAATGAAGTTTTTTATTCAGTATAAGATACAATATTACGAAAAGTTATCACACTCTAAAAAAGGGCAGAGCCCTGTATCTTAGGGTGAGAATGCTCAACCCTTACACATGCTCAATTATAATTTAGTCTAAAACATTTAATAAGTCTCTTAACACTGACTTGCGCTCAGGGCAGTTCAGTGTCAGTTTAATTTGCATTCATTTTAAATGCACCTAGTAATATTCTCAGATTTTTGTGTGAAGTGGTTTTTGAATGGAGTTAAATGGAATCTATTACGCAATTGTGCTTGCTTTGTTTGTTAACGTCTGTTTTGCTATATTAAACGACAAAATAATACATAACTAAAAAGTATTAAAATATATGTAAACTTACGTAGGCCTATACTTTACAAAGGTGTGAATACAATCTGTGTAATGCATATGTATAAAACTTTTAAAGATGGTGATTACTGACTACTTAATGATAAAAATTTACTCGTTGGCCGTTCACTGAATATTTATAACTGAGAAACATCATAACAGTTTTGATGTGTATTTACAAAGACATTTAAGTAAAAATAGACTCTCTGATTTGATCCGTGACCATGGCCATCGCAACATGGCCGAAATATCAGGTAGCAAAGGTAATTCTTTGTTTATAAAATATACGCGATAAGTCCCGTTTTCTTGTAAAATGAATGAAAATTGCGAGCCTCTCAAAAATAGAAAGAAAAACATTCATTCGCTGCTTATTTTACCATAACACTATTTATACACACGTTGACAACAATAATATTGAGGAGTAGGCACTTGCAGTGAAAAGGTGCTGTCTCAGTATTTGATCCTCCGACAGCACCTAAACCGAAGTCTGTCACTAGCTGCGTACTATATATATAACATATACACATAGTACATAGATCCAAGGATAAAACTGACATAAAGAAACGAATAAACTTACTTAAACAAAAACAAACAAAAACAAAACAAACAAACGCATTCACGACCATTATTCATTGTCCATAGAATAAACTTACTTAGATGCGTTAAATATTATGTAATCTAGTATAAAAACTAAATAAGACCTTTTCTTCATTGAAAATAATGTTACCAACCCAAAACTATATAAAAACCTACCCCCGTGTGTCATAACCATAGTACACGAGTATTAATTCCATCAAATATTCCATACAGAATTCAAAAGCAGGAAAAGGAAAATAGAAAATTGATAACAGAGCTCTGCTCTTTCAACGAGCGCTGTTTAGTTTAATATTTTATTATTGGAATATGCGAAAAAGGTTCCCGTTTTTACCGAATACCTCCTTGGTTGCTGTAATAGATGAATGAACGTAAAAGGAACCAGCGAATTGGTAAACCATGAACGTAAGTAAGTTTATTCTTTTATATAAATGAATAACTTTACAATTATAGTTTTAATTTATAAATAGTTTTTCAATTGGTTATTTTTAAATAGTTATATTAAAATGACCAACATATGGGCATAAAAAAACAGAAAATAATAAAATTAATTGTGAACTTTTTAATGTTACGTTTACTCTTCTTAAAAAGGTATTAAAAGAGAGTTTAGAAATCAAGTCAATATTTTTTTTATTTTGAAGAACACTTTCTTTTTTCACTTATACCCTTCATACAACTCAAATGCAAAGTATGCATAATAAAATCAAATGTATGTACGTAAATATGTTTGTATGTTTGTATTTTAACACCACAATGAAACCGGCGCGGTTGGGAGGCGCTCATAAAACGGTGTTTTATTTGCATCCGTAAATCACAAGTTTACAGTAATACAGGTTTACAGCGTCTGTACTCCTGCCATGCCTTTATAGTTATACGTCGAGAACGTTTTTCTTTGTAGGGGATGTAGAGATCACGGATCTACGTGTTTTGTTCCTGTTTAGCTGCTTTTGGTTCATTGACATCGTTATACTTTCACTTATTTTCGAATTACGTTTTGCTGCTATCATCTATAGCCGCTATATTGCATATTGGTCAATGTAGAACAAAGTCTTTGTATTAGCTTAAATCTTAAACTTTAACTGGCCAAACCAAGATGTAAGAAATTATGGATCCTTTAAGAATGACACTGTGATGTGATATGTTAGAAATATGCATACAAAATACTTACATTTCATACACGGCCAATACTGGAAGTACATACCTACACATCACGGCCATTATCCTACACAACTACAGGGGTAGGTAGAGCTCACGGATCCCCATTTATCTTGATCCTAACAAACTACTTTCGCATCACTGACATCCATACACGTCATACATACGAAAGTACATAACTACACCAAATAACTGAGCAACACCAACTTTCTTCTCAATTTTCCAGCACCAAATGATTTAGTCAAACAAATAGAGTCGAGATTGTTCTGGGTCATGCCATTGCCAGCTCTCCACTGATTAGGTGCAGCTCAGCTGGGTTCTGCTGCATACTCCAGCCGTTTCGAGCTTCATTTACTCAGGTTATTTTGCTGTTTGTGAATTGTTCTGGGAGATGATTGAATGCAGTTTTATGCGGGTGAAGGCTAAGTGAATGGGGGTAAATAAGGACTCATATTTCTGTTGGTTTAGTTATTAGGAAAAATAAAGGATCATTTGTTTGTATTATTTTGTGATTAACTGATTCAATTCGGTTAAGTTCCGTTGTCTAATGCTACAACTTACTTTTAGCACTACTATTGGGACTGTAATGACAGTTATGTTGAATATTGATCAGTTAATAAACAAGTAGCTTCATCTACTACGTCAGGATACGATAAGTCAACTAGTGGAATTTCTAATTACGTCCATCTAGTTACTTTTTTATCGTTCAGTTTATAAGCAGATGTTCATGTTATGAATAGATGACAACAAAACCCATCCACTAACAGAGGCCCAAGTCTACCAATACGTTAAAGCACAATCGTAGTTCCATATCATTTAAGTAATAGAAAGAAGTTGCTATTCATTAGCAAAAGTGTTAAAATAACGAAATTTTCGCTTTTGCTATTTTACGACCAACTTCGCAATGTCATTGAAGAGATATTTCATTTATATTTCGAAAAAACATTACTGGACTTGGATCTCTGTATTTTATCACGCATTTAAAAGTAATCCTCATTCAAATCTTCCATTCAAACCTACCCCAACACTTCAATTTCAATCATTAACGTAATATCCAAATACACAGGGACCGGCATAAATAAGAATACCTTGTCCCAGCGTTTGGCCAATTCATTAGCGATTGGCTGGCATCCAAATTGGCGGCGCCGGCAGTTAGCGCTTTTTGTCAGCGAACCGAGTGTCATGGCATTAACCTATTCTAATAAGTTACGGTGATTCTCTTGCCAATCTCCCTGGCTGATTGGGTTTGGATTCAATGCGATTGGTGGTTGATAGTGTTTTAGCTTGATTATGTCTTGATAGTCAGATAGACGCCACTGTGAAAATGGTGACGTTAGAAGTACCTGTAACCGCTTAGTATGTGAGGTGTGTGAGTGTCCATGAAGCGAAAGTGGTTTGTCAGGATCGGGACAGATGAGGACCCGTGATCTCTGCCTACACCTATACAGGGAAACGGGTGTGATATGTATGTGTGTCTTGAAATAAGTAAAAAAATGGTGTGTAAAAAAATCAAACGTATTTGGAGCTGTATCCTATTTTATCACATTAAGTAAAATTTTGATACTCTTTTGATCGTGACAGAAACATAAATTTTTAAAGACTAATTTTTCATAAAATACGTTTAATTTTTTTTGCCAGAGACTCTTCTATTTTATAACCTATTTTGTGACTTTTTTATAATGAGACTATTTTGTCGTTAGTTGCCAAATAAAAGGCCTTCATTTGATGCAGCATTCCACTCACTTCCAAAAGTAATATTAACCCCTTAACACTAAGAGCAGGTTATTACCAGTAAAACGTGTAGGTAAATGATAAATTATGATATTTTTGTGCATGTGTGTTTACGGTTATAATTAAGCGCCATGTTTAAACTATAACATTCTCCTACATGTAATATGTTTACCATTATATGTCCCTACATTATAACATCACATCACCCAAAGTTAGAAAGTATCCAATCAACACATTTGTTTGCTTACGAAATTGCCCCCAATATGGGGAAAAATTGCCCATTCAATTATGCACGATTTAATTTCAGCCCTTTTGATGGGATGGGATTACACATCACGTTTATTATACCCGAAGTCGTGGACAGGGTTGTTAATGTATAAGTTGGGGTGATGAATATGAGGATCCGTGATCTCTGCCTACCTCTTTGAAGGGAAACGTGAAGTGTGTGTATGGGGAATGTGTGTGGAAATATTGGTTGCTAAGTAGTTCTTTATGTATTATATTTGTCCATAGGTGCTTTTAAAATACTATATTGTCTATATATATATATTTAAACATTAATGTTTGGGGAAATAAGAAATTTGTTAAACCGAAAACACAAATAATAATCTCCCTCCACAATTTTCTAACTGGATAACCATTAATATATGTAGATCAAACATATAATCTTAATAAATTAGTATGTAAAAATCGCAGTTTATTATAACTTTAACAGTCGACAATGCACAAAATACTTTTGAAATATTGATATTATAATTTAAAAATAGGGTCCTAAGATTCATATATTTACTTTATGATACAAGAATTGTTACAAAATATTTTTTCACCCCTTCCAACAAAGTATTCGTAACACGGCAGCGAAATTGCGTGGCGGTAGAATGACAATGTTTTTTAATTAACAAAGTTCAAACCCACCCTTTGGAATTTTAGAAATTAATCGAGCAGAAAGTTAGATAGGTGCATTCTTTATACATCCCCTTGCTCGAACACATGGAGTAATTAATAAGAGGAGTGGGCCTTACGCAATATTTGTATGGAAACTAGCGTGGCACTACGCGGGGTGAAACAAAGTATGCGTGATGGAGGGAGGATATTACAACCAATCAAAACACGGCATCGGCCATTCAAATTAGGTATCTACTTTCTACTATACATTTTTAGACTCCGCACCAATTAAAACACGCCATTTGGCCTCCACGCCGAGTAACGGGAACCGCTCCTTACGCCGGGTCCTCTTTATATTTGGTTCGTGTTCGAACCCATGGCAGAAGGTCTGCTTAAGTTTAGAAGCTTATATGTATATCATGTTGGGGACTAAAACGGAATGTTACCTTTCGCCTATATATCGAATTATTTTAAGAAGCTATGGTTTCCTTTGCTATTATGTACTATAAGGTATTATTATTTAGCGATCATCACAGATATATTTACTAGTGGTTCAAGTCATTTCTCCCACTAGTATATAACATTTTTCTTATTTAATTTCATTCATCAGTATTATTGTGTCTTTTAATGTATTGTGGAGTTTCAATGAAGGATAATTATTATTAGTAAAATCAATGACACTGAAAGTAACTCTGAAACGTAAACCTTATATTCTATTAATCTCTTTGAGTGTTATGAATGTGTTTAATAAATTATAACAGCAGATAGACCCAGTCCTGTCCCATTGGGTTATACCAATTTGTAGGTAATCTTCATATGATTAATGCGCGATTCGTTGAGCACCTGAACGCTAATCGTGAGGCCCGGGTTCGATTCCAGGTGGAGGTAGAGTTAAGAACTACGCTTCTGCTGCTTTCCAGTCTAGTTGTTGATATTTAACTATATATGAAATGTATATTCTGAAATTTACGTTTACTAGTACCCTTAACACAAGTCAATTAAATGAACTTACCAAGGGGCTAGTTTAATTGGTGTAATAGTGTCCTAAATATTGCTATTGTTAAATATTGTTATATGTACAAAAACTACTTAAAAAATTCAACGTCAATCGCATTCATATATAACCATATTACTCTCACGTAGAAGTGACATATTGACTATCAAAAAGGTAGATATATTTCTTATTTAGTTATTCCTTTCTACCATCTATCAAACGCGGTGTATGCATAAAGTTGCCATATAAACCAATTTTATGCGTATTCAAGCGCGACATAAAAAAGTTATGGCTGGGCCCTCGATAACTCTTACAGCGAATAAAAACACTTTATGTGTGTTAAGGTACTCTATTTTTCTATTTAAAACATTCATATAAGCAACTCGACTCCTATATCTTTCAAGGCAGTCTCAGCCAACTTAGGACATATGGGACAATTGAATAATTAATTATATGGTTCTCGAATGGCGACCGCGTTTCGGGAAACGGAGTGTAGAACATCCCCCTGCTAGATGGACCGATCACCTGAAAAAGGTCGCTGGTAGTGGTTTGCTGAGGGCCACGAGTGATCGTGTTTTGTGGCGTACTCTTGGGAAGACCAACATCCAGCAGTGAAGAGATGTATAAATCATTGAAACACGAATGATGCAAAATAAACACTTGTTTTCCTTATCAATAAAAACATGAGCTTTATTATTATGTTGAAAACAATCAAGAACGAGAAATGTACATTCACGCCCTTCGACAAAACCTTGGAGATTTACTAGTTCCTAGTAACATTGGTGATAGATAGCTAGCCCATCACCCATTTGATTCCATTGTCCCCTAATCCCTTAATCGCCTCAAACGACATGCCGGAAAGAACGGCAACTAATCAGCATTATTTTTACGTTGCAGACTAACACGAGACATTTATAAATGTATGTATGTAAGCAAATAGAAAAAAAGTACTAACAATAACTTGAATGAGACCTTAATATATTTAAAGTGCCTTGAATATTTATTGTCGGAGGCAAATTAAGATAAAAGCAACAACTTAAGACGAGGAGACATTAGAATCCACTTCGTAACTAGACTCACTAATTGACAGTCTAAGAGGAGCTTTATCACTTTTTTATTTATTATCTTACAAGCAATAATTCTAATGGCTTTAGGGGTAGAGTAATGTATTACTATAATTTCACGTCACTGTGTTTAAATTTGAATTTGTTTCTAGAACAGAACAGCATTTATGAGAAGGTTAATGGATGTAAGTGAAACGAGATAGATATGTCAGGATCGTTTCAGTCGGCGATCGATTGTCTTCCTACCCCGTTGTGGATATATATTCACGCCTCTACGTCCCCAATGGGATAGGCAAAATATATATGTACGTCACTCTATTTAACTTATAATGAATAAAGGTGCCGTTAGAAGTAAATAGGTTGCTATAAATAAGACAAACGCGTTTTAGACAGAGGTTCAGGTGTCCACCTCCACAATTGCAAAGGTAGTAATTATATGGGCACCTCGAACCCACGTGTAGACCAGATAGTCAGTACTCAATGTAACAGGTGGTAAGCCATGATGCCATTTACAAGCACTGTTTCCCGAACAGGTAGGTTTCCTCATGATATTTTCTCTCACCGTAGTATCATATATAACTGCCGAGTGTGTATATGGGATGCAAGAATATGGCTTATCAGTAATCTTTACATAACCTTCTATAGTTATTTAAGACTGTTTTATCTAATATGTTAGGATCAAATATTAACATTCTCAATCGAGAATATATTGCCAAAATTGATTGAAATATTTGACCGAAACTTCTAAGATACTTAATCGGAATTCTTTGCACAAAGTTATGGGTCGGGTACACTTATTAGATCTTAAATAACATGAGTATGATTACGACTGAAATACTCTTCTAAGAAGTCAAAGTTTCACCACTTTTTTGTAAAATCTCATCATATTGAACTTTTTGTATCACCATGCTCAATTCCTACATACAATCATCATACCTGTTTCTCCGTTAATGGGTAGGCATAGATCACAACATTGTGTTCAAGGAAGTGCCTAAATATCATTGAGGCGAAGGTAGTTTGTCAGATCGAGACAAATGGGGATCCTTGATCTCTGCCTACTCCTCTACCTAAAATATACCTTATACATAATCGTTTCGAAGTTTCTTTTAGTAGGAAAAAGGAAGCAGTTATCTTATGAACTCCTATACAAACTTATGCAATATACAAATACTTCACGACCATTACCCCTAGCAGGGTACTAAGAAGTTTGAGCGCCACTATTGTGTACTTGATATATGGCTACCTCGAACCTACGTAAAAAAGTACAAACATTCAAATCACGCCTGCTTACCTAAAGAGGGTAAGCGGAGAGTACGGATCCCTATTTGTCTCGATCCTGACTAAACATTTTCGCTTCATTAACATTCATACACACTCGGCGGTTATAAGTACTCCTAACATAATCCCTTTTCAATATGTCGTCTATCTGACTGAAATGTCTTATTTGGCCGACCCCTATGTAACCTTCCTACCGAATCAAATAGTCAGAACTTAATATTACAGGTGAACAACCATGTTGACGGTTTGTATAAATACTATTTATAGTTTATTTTGTTTTTTTAGTTTAGTTTTCGTTCCGTACTAATCTGCGCCGCCAACGGCCGTTCTTCCCGGTATGTCGTAGGAGGCAACTGAGTCAATGGAATCTGTTGGACAATGGACTAGCAACCTATCACCAATTCCATATAAAATCACAACCTCAATATTCATGCTAAAAAAATGACCATAGAGATATTATCGTCTCCAAAATTCTGTCCTCGCCGAAAGGGATTAAAGAACGTGAATCTATAATATATATAGCACATTATGTATGTATTTATAGTTTATCTTCAATTTATCTTGGTCCCTTGTCTGATCTGTCAGTCATAAGTCATATCGACGGTGGGGCATCTTGGTGATATTAATTTCCGGAATGCCACAGCCATGATGGGAGTAATTAGAGCCTGTACTACCTATTCTGGTTGGTTGTGGGTTAGTGTCTAGTACAATAATGGACCCAACACCTGTTAAATGAGATGTTCTTGGGATGAAATGTAAGTGGATAAAGACATTCGTAATTATAGTGATCAGTTTATAATTGATAAAAAAACTATATCTTTAATTTTCTTCCTTTTTAAAATTTTTTTAGTAAGATATGAAGCGAAAGTGGTCTGTCAGGTTCGGGACAAATGGGGATCCGTGATCTCTGCCTACCCCTCTACAGGGAATCAGGCGTGTATGTATGTATGATATGAAAATATCAATATGAAACAGCAAGAAGGAATCCCTGATCTCTGCTTACCCCTTAATACCAAACCGTTTTGACGTATTGATGACATTATTAATCTACCCTAAAAGTGTCCAAAATCACACGTCACAAATCTACGAACGATAGCTCCGTAGTATAGCGGGAGTGAAATTGATCTCGGCCGATTTGATTAGCGCCGAGCGCTACGAAATTGCACCGACGTTCGTAGCAAGCCGACTTTTTGCTACGGGGCAAAAAGTGTCAAAATCAATTATGGATTTTGATTAGTTACTTTACGGATGAATGGAATTTTGTGGTTGTATGGTGATAGCTGGGACGTTATATTAATGCTAACTAGCTGCCAATTTTCTTGTTATGTCGAAAAAATTACTAAGAGACTAAAGGACATTGGTAATAATTAATTTTATATCATATCACTGCACTGAATCAAGTTTTTCATGTTTGTTATGTTGTAAATGTACTTGTAGTAAATAAAGTTTTGTTCTATTTCTTTCTTTTTGTTTGTTAAAATTAATGAGACCTAGGTTATGTTAATTCTTCAAGGTTATATTATAAGAATTACGAAAGTTTGATTTGAACCTCTTTAAGTAAGTAGTGACGGTAGATTTCAATTCTGAACGTTGCATATTTTCTCTGAGCTGATTTTAACTATTATCTTAAAATGTGGTGAAGGATGTCATAGTAAAGAACAAGCCCTATCTGATTAAACATTTCACACAATTCCCACAGTAAACCAGTCAAGCGTTACATTATCGAAACAAAACAAACACGGGATATATTCAAGCGAACAAATGAGCTTGATCCATCATAATGGAAGCCATTTGTAAAAAAATACATTCAAACAATCAGTGGGTACTCAAACAGAAAGAGTGATACAAACACAACAGTATTAGACCAGTAAGTTTATTTGTCTTTACATTTTAGAAATTGTAACCGGAGAGATGACTTCTGTGTAATTTCAATAACACTTTATCTGATAAAACTGTCACTATGATAATGTGGAGAAAAACTGGGGACACTAATGTTTTAGCAAAATATCGCTTCAATAACAAATCAGTAATAGTGTGAATTTGGGTGTGGATTACTAAAACTGTCAAAATTTCGCCATTTTATAAGCGACACATTACACGATTAGCCGATTTCAATAGTGTAATTCGACACTTGGTCATCCGCTAACAAATTCACACTATTACTGATCTGATATTGAAGCGATATTTTGCTAAAACCCATTAACGGGCTTGGGCTCCTGCCTTTTATCTGAATAGGCAATAGTCAGCGCCTCTCCAACCAGCCCATTGAACACTACCCGTACCTCGACTGTGTTACTAAATACATACTTACTACTACCCTACTTCTACGCTTATCGCTTAACCGATAGCATTGTAACTCACAACATGCCAGATCAATTCCACTTTTTCACACTTTTAGTAATTATACTCGTACTAAATATGATAAACCACATAGTCTCGAGTCTTTTCATAATTATTAATAATAAATATAAAAAGGTGAGGACACTAATACACCAATTGAACGATTTACGAAAGGCTACTAGTATACGTTTATTGAATAAATAGATACTTATTACAAATGAAATGAAATGAAATGAAATTCTTTTTATTCAATATCAGGATCATAAAATCACTTATTGAAGGTCAAAAAAAAAAAAAAAAAACATTTCCATCGGAAAAGTTGTCATTACAGTTAATCAATTGAAATAAAAATATTAAATAAATCTAATTAAACTAATGGCATTTCGTAAAGCAAAATCCTGTAGAGAAGAAATGCCAAGAAACTCTGCAGACATATTTCAATACAATACAACTTAATTAAATAATCCATCAGAATGAGACTGCAGTCTGACTAGCAACCAACGAATATTATGAGTAACATATTAAAGGTGTCCCAATAAGAACATGCATCGTGAGGCTGCAATCACACCAAGATGAAACGTCACATAACATCATTTAGATAATACATTTAGAAAAATACATATATATTATACAATCAACGACCAGACTAGAACGAAAAAGAAAACTGTATTCCTTAACTCAGCCTCAATAGAGAATCGAACCCGGTATCTTACACCACGAAAGGCATCAAAGTAGGCATTGATGGACGTGCCTACAAATGCATGCTTAATACCATTTGTTTCCAAGGTAGGAGGCTTTGGAGGCTTCTTTGAGCAGCCATTAGGAGACGCAAGGGCTGCCAGCTGCACCTACGATGGGCGCATTCGGAATCGAAGACGTGACTCAACCGGGGCTCAAAGCAAAGTGTCACGGGACCCTATTCTGAGTGATTTCGGTTCAGTTATTTGTATACAAATGTTTATAACGAAAGGTTTTGTAATGTTCAGTATTATTAAGGAGTCTGCAATGGAGTAGTGACATTACATAACATTAACTTCGTAGCATCTTCAAAATGATCGTAGTCGTCGAAATTATTATATATATATATATATAATAAAGTAAATTAACAAAAATATATGTGGGTTAAGTGGAAGGGCGTTGCGTGGGGGTCGGTCCAATATGACATATGACAACCAGCTCGACACCATATTTAAAAGTTTGACTTTAGAAGTAGCTACAACCGCCGACTGTCCACGAGTGTCAACGAAGCGAACGCCTGCGTACCTCTCTACAGGGAAACGGGACAGATGTTTATGTATGTACGTAAAAATAAATAAATATTTTTTCGTTCTTACCAGAATAGTGACCCAGGCACTACCTTGGTGCATTGGCGCACAGGTCACGGCAGGCGCAGGATCAAAGGGGCTGAGGCAGCCTTGATTCGCTCCGAGTCAGCACACTAACGACCTCTGCAGTTTTATTGCCGATTGCGTATTCACTTGTTGACTGCCTGCGTCTGTGGCATACTGCGGACGTATTAAAGGACAACGGTTGTAAACGGTCTTAGATATAATACATTCATTCACTTCCACTTTCCACATTATCACGTGAACGGGAACCACGGTAACAAATAATATCTCCTAAGTCACTTTTTAGCATGAACGTTGTAATTTCATAAAAACATTGATGACATGTTGAAAGCCTATAACCCAAGATCGAATTTACCTCTAGTTGTTTAATTGCCTCCTACGACATGTCGGGAAGTAGGACAGCTAGTTAACATTCTTTTTACGTCCCAGACTAGCACAGGACAGACAGAATTCATTTATTGCGGAACCGGGACTTAAAAAGAATGCTAAGTAGCTGCCGTTCATGGATATAAATACGTCTTTACGCCGGTTGTAGGGTGGTCGGAATATATAAAGATACTTACGGGGTAGTCAAAGAGGATTTAAAATTGTGGATTGGGTCATTAAGGACACATCAAACCCTCGCATTATCAGTCAGCGTGCTAACGTTGCTAGAGTCTTCACTATGTCATGCACTACAGGCAGTGTCTTTTCTTAATGATATAATTAGTACTTGTAGATATTATTAAGAAACATAAATATTTGTACATAGTACATATTATTACAATCATAGATATTAATAGATATTAGATTAGTAGATATTATTTACAAACATAGATATCGTGTATTTATAAATTGTCATTTGAATAAAGTAGCAAAATAAAAGTTTTTCGCAAATATTTCTAAAGGCTCATAAGCACTCAGAGTTAGACATTAATTGAAGCGAAACAAAAGCGTCGCTAAGCCCGTCTTTTGTTCCCAATTAGAGTTGTTGCCTCCCGTTCCCAGGTGTCGCTAGTAGTACGCTAACAACACGAAATTAGCCAGGCAAAGTGCACGGACGAATCTTTGTTCCTTTTTTATTCCATTTAGTATCGTGCTAATTAGTTTCTTTTTAAGCAAAAAGGTTCTACAACACTCCACCATTGTTCAGTGATGAATTGTTAAACTGCTACGGTCGTGAATAAATAGGGTTATAATGATCCTTCTTAAGGTGGGGATACGTCATATACATAGAGTAAGGTGCAGTACCTATTCATAATTGATAACCATGTTTGACAAAATTGCTTATGTAAGCAGTGTGATTATACTATACTCGTATATAAAATAGTTTAAGGTAATAACAAATAGATTTTCATATTTTGGTGGAAATAAAGGCGTTTTTATTAACTGTATCATGCTTGCTTTTTAAGTTGAATAAGCTGCCAAATTTCTACGAAGATCTGAATTTTTTATTGTCGTTCCTAATGAAATGGAATATGTTAGAGAGATTTAATTCACACAATTCACGGACAGGTAGGCAGAAATCACGAACACCCATTTGTCTTATAATATAAGGATATTCCAAGTCATCACGTGAGTGCAATAATTTGATCTTATAACTCTTAGTACCTTAGTTACATCATACCACATTATATGTTTGCACCAGGCAAATCAAACCATACAGATTAAAGTTGCAAAATAGTACATAAATATGGAATATTGCTCGTTGATTCTTAACATAGTTAATCAAACTTCTTAAGCAATAAGTATACATTCAAGGCCTTTAATCCCTTACGGGGTGGACAGAAAATTGGAGAGGGATTAACTCCTTAGTCACTTTTTACCATGAATGTTGGAGTTGCGATATCATAATGGAACATTATTAACTGATTTGTAGCCCGTCACTCAATAGGTTCTATTTACCCCTAGTCCCTTAGTCGCCTCCTACAGGAAGAACGGCAGCTTTTACAACTTTAAGGAATTCGCGATTTATACTCATGAATAACTTTTGCGGGACTTTTCGCGTATGAAACGTGAGCTTAATAATAAAGGTATCTTTATTAAATAAAAATATACGCAATAAGTCCCGTTAGTTATTAAACATAAGCAGCTTTTACGTCCCAGTCCTGTGCAATATCCTTAACTTAAGACTTTACCATAGTAGTATAAACCTAAGCCATACGTTTAGACATTCAGCATCTGTATCTACCCTATAGGAGATACAGTCGCAACGAGCAAATCACGCCACTCATTGCTCCGCTGCTAACGAGTATTTAATTGAAAAGCTCATCGGAATCCTAATTGCTCAAGTCATTTAACCTTATTCATTTTCATTTCATATGCAGATCGGTCTCACTCATTAGTGTGCGCGCAGACTACTGAAGATAAAATAGATGGGACACTCTGATTTGGTATTATGTACCATGCACAACGTAGAGTTCGTAAATCCGTAATAGCTGAGTAATTTGTTTATGACTGCATCAAATCTACTTTTAACCATATGTTAAATCCAATGATATTATGAACCTCATAAGTAATGTTTCATACTGTCAAACTTTGAGTATTGATTCTTTCATATGGTATACCTTATATTAAATGATTCTCATACATTTTATTCATTATGCATGTATAAATCCACTAGAAACGAAAATATTCGAAAAAATTAACCGATTAATTGTGACACGACCCTTAAAACATTCCTACAACATCTCAAGAATCCAATTAATTGACTCACATGAAATTTTTTCTCCATAAATTAGGCCTAGTCTATTCGACCCATATACTAAAATAAAGGTACCTCCACACGTACATAGGTGGCGTAATGGGTGCGGTGCGATGGCGGTAATGCCTCCGCTTCCCTGAACATGCAGGTGCTAATAACAGGCGGAAGATGCAAAATCAAGCAGACTGACATTGCAGCTTGTGAGTCGAAAGTGTATGTGTGCCTTTTTGGTCTACTCGTATACTAGTATGAATAAATTCGCAAATGTTTTCATGGTATAAGTTATAATGTAACAGTGTTATTAAGCAGGCGAACCTTAAATAACTGGGTTATGTTTAATAAGGATTTTAAGTTTCACAAATAGATTTACTGAAGATTGATAAGCAAAAAGATAAAGTTTTTAATTTATCAGATCTTTACTTAAAATTTTAGTGTGTTTTTGTTGTCAACTATTGATATTTTTTATTATTTTCTATTCATTCATCATAAGTGACATATTACTATATTCCTATTCAATTTATCTGTTACCTACTTAAACCTCTATCTACTATTTGGTAGTTAACGGGTGTGCTATAAGAGTAGTTCCAACGGAAGCTTCCTTCTTCTAAACTCCCACATACACACTCCATAGTTTTTCCAACAGCGCACAATTATTAGAAAAGTTGGCTTAAACACTTGACGAAACTAAGCGAGTAGTTGTTTCGAGTGCCCGGAGGCTCCATCTAGGTTTGTCAATATGAAGCAATGAAACTTCTGCTCGAGTGTTTAAGTGCTTACGCAAGTAGCGTATCTGTGATGCTTACTGCTAATCTGGGACTTGAAACAACGTAACCAGTTGTGTGTCTTAATGTCATATAATATAATTGGTGAGGTATCATTTAATAGGGGTGTTTTAGTATTTCTTTGTGTATTGACTATCTCAGTTTCACTGCCTCTAGAATTTGCAGGAACAAAGGTATATTTAAGAACCGTAAAAGTTATTTGTTTTATCATAAATATGCGTCGTGTAATACTCAAAGGAGTGGACGGTATCTTTGAGATATTGTATAGCCTTAACTTTTATCCTCATGACATATATACTTCTTCTTTGACGACCTTCGTGGCGCGATCAGTGCTAACCTAACCTGAACACTAATCGCGAGGTTCCGGGTTCGATTCCCTGGGGAGGCAGCGTTAATAACTACGCTTACTTCTGCTTTCAATTCTGGTCGTTGATTATATATGCTATTATGTATGTATTTATCTATATATCATAAATATACTCGTATATGTATTTCTTAATTATACGTTGTCTGGTACCTTTAACACAAGTCTTAAATGTACTTAGCAAGGGGCTAGATCAATTGGTGTAATAGTGTCCAAATATTATTATTTTACACTGGGACAACTAAAGTTCAAACGAATAGCTACGAAAAATCTAACAATATATCTGCAAATGTTGTATTAGGAATAGCATAAGCAGATCTCAATAGAGATTATCATAACTGTTTTCACGCTGTATCAGTTTTGCTTGGGAGGCGCAAAAACAGCTGAACACAATAAGGTTACATCCCTATCGAAACTGACTTACCTAGAATCGTTCCCAAGAAACAATCGTGACATAGATGGTGTATTAAAATGGACGTTCTTTTCATTATTTATCTGCTTTTATGGCGATACATAATCATTTAATACGTTAGTTAACATCAATGTCCCTGAATCCCTTTCTGGGTGGACAAAACCTTGGAAATATAATATCTCTTAGGTCATTTT
Source organism: Leucoptera coffeella (assembly GCA_030578115.1). NCBI lineage: Eukaryota > Metazoa > Arthropoda > Insecta > Lepidoptera > Lyonetiidae > Leucoptera > Leucoptera coffeella. The sequence goes on along the minus strand of JAMBLF010001128.1, from coordinate 26,362 downwards.
TTACATTGGTGACAAGTTGCTAGCCCATCGCCCAATAGATTCTATTTATTAACGTAAAGTGAACGTTAAGTACTGATGAAATAAATGTGAAACTTAAAAATAGCTACGTGTTATGACATATACTCGTATATTTATATCAGTTTAAACAAAAAAATATCAAGTGTTTAATGTTTTTTTTACGAAATAATTATTTTGGCCTCATAATAATAACAAACATTTTTTTTATATGTTTTCAATGTGGTTGTGACAAAGAATACATTAATTTGAGCGTTTATCGGGCACGACATGACCCCAAAGCTGTGGACGATAGCAAATTACCGTGAGATATCTCTAAGCTCAATTATTTATGTATCTACTATATTGTTTTTATTTTGAATAATAACATTTAGCCCAGTACGTTTTCCCTGTGCCCGAATAAATGCATTTAATAATAATAAAAACGTTTATTTCACAACTACAAGAGACACAAGAAAATATAGTAATAAGATATAATAACTAATAAAAAGAACAGATTTTAATTCAAAGACACAAGTAGTTCTTGTGTGTGCCTTTATTGTTTAAAAAAGGTTCCGTCTCAGCTTGGTTGTGTTACGATTTCTTTTTTTATTAAATAAATATGGTACATTAAGTAGCACAATCGTTTGAGATAATCGCTATAATAATATAAGTATGAATGGTTGATAAGTCACATTAAATAAAAGTAAAGTATCTTCTCGTTTCTCAATAGATATGTGTTTAAAACAAAATTACTGTAAAGATATCTTGACAATCCCTTTTTAAACACGAAGCCACCTCCTTTCATTCGCACCTCCTGTTTCCAAGTTCAGCCTCCGAAGCCAATCAAGCGCTGCTCGGCGGTCACGACTCATCCGCGAAAACTGCTCCCACTAACAACTACATCTTTGCTCAGGGCTAAGCCTGGCTCTTGAGGGGCTAAGGCTACGAGGCAAACATGTGGTGTGTTATTTACGTAGAGCGATGTGTGGTATATAATAAATTCATGTAGCAATTTGTTTTGCTAACTTTAGCGACATGGCTGAGCTATTGGATAACTTCCGATTTAATGAAATATTTCCTATTCGATATGATTGTTAATATAATTGTTGAAATAAAATTGAATTATTAAAATACATAAATAGAATGTTTGACTAAGTTAATATATGATCAGTGTGTATACATGGCAACATCATATAATGTAATATAATTATAATGCTCAAGATATGGTGCTCTCTCTATCCTTGAAGAATCCGAGAAGAATTAAAATAGTTATGCATTTATGATATACGTTACACAGGCAAAGTACTTGTGTTTTTGTGTATATAAGTAATTTATTGCTACGAAATAAGATAAGCTAATATATTGAATACATTACCTGCATCGTAATGTTTTTTATGGTGCAGTATAATATGCAAAAAACATTGCAGGAATAACCACAAATACTTGAGAGCCTTTAACTCTTCAACTTTTCTTATTAAACCTGTAAATACCTTTTAAGTCTGAGTCGTATCTACCTATCGTCATAAGAGATTTTCTTCTAACTTCTTTTCATTTAATATATCTCGCTTAAAACCTCTGTTATCACAACCTATGAGTACATTACATACAATAACAAAACACAGTTATACAATAACTACAGTAAACATATTCCTAATCACAACCAACTAAAATTCCAACCCAATTGCCGCATAAGAACGCAACCTATCGCAACGTCTGTTGTGTTTGGTATAAAAATAAAACGTTTTGCTTTTCCCTCTGGCCTTTGTTTTTATAGAATTAGCTTTTTTACTGCTCAGCCCCAATATTGAGTTGAACCGATTTCGTGGCCCTCCGTACAATATTTGATATCGTATTTATGTTATTGGAACTTGGGACTACGTACGACCTTCGCCTTTTTCGAGGGTCTCATATTTTCTTTACGCGAATTCCCAAGACGCTTTCGTATTATTTTGTTTGTCTTTTCGCAATAAAATTTTAATGCTGTTTGGATGTAGATGAAATACGTTACTTAATCTAGATGTATGTGTAGTTCGATAAAATATAAATAGACAAAAGACAAAGACAAGCGCGTTCACGACCATTAACCCTTGCGGCATAGTCAGAGGTGTAGGTATCCATCTCCGCAATCATAGAGGTAGTAATTCTGTGACTACCTCGAACCCACGTGTTGACCAGATATTTAGTACTCAATGTGACAGGTGACAAGCTATGTCATCATTTACAAGCACTAACTATTACCTGTTTGGGGAACAGGTAGGTTTCCTCACGATGTTTTCCCTCATTTTTAAATTTAAATTTTTATTACGAAAATGTACATAGAAATTCATTAAACATTATTTCCATTGGTATATGCTGTAGCGGAATTTGAACCCTGTACCCACTGATACAGAGTCAATCCTCAAACAACTGTGCTACGTCAAATATATAAAATATCTAAATCACTCATAAACACACCTTTTCCAACGTTGTTTAAGGTTCATACAACAGATGCCCAAGTCCGCTTATGCTTTTTGTAAAATCACGGTTCAATGGTACTACGGTAAAGGTGTGGAGTTAGTGGAGCTGCGAAGTGTCAAATTCGGCCATTCCAATGGCTATTTTGCGGTTTTGCTAAAATGCATGTGAACTTTGGACCCCGGTATATATATATATATATATATATATATATATCTATAACAGTAAGTATAAGTACATCCTTTTATAACTTTTTCTTGCATTACATCTCTTAAAGTTAAGATACTATTTTATCAGAGCTAAATATACAGGGTGGCGCATTCAAAACGGTCAGTATGGGAAAGTCTGAAACTATAAGAGATACGAAGATTTGTTCTTAGGAACCATGACACCGATTTTGATAAAAAGAAAAACTGCATTCATACTTTCTTTGAAAAATCAACTGTATCCAGTACGGGAATCGAACCCGGTTGCTTTGAAAAAATAAACTGGCCCTTTTCACTTTTTGTTTTTAAATATCAATTGTGTAGGTCTTAAGCTTTAAATGTCTGTATGAAACATGGTGTCGAAAATGAATAAAATGCATTGTTTTGGCATACTTTAGTTTATCATAGTAGGTTTTCTAAGTGACCACCGTTGTTTTCAATACAATATTCAACACGTTTAGGTAACGATCTTACTATTGAATTTTGTGTTTTCATGTGGTGACTTTGCGTTACAATTGACTTTATTGCTACTTTTAGGTTTTCAATGGTGTCATAGCTTGTTTTGTAAAATTCATCCTTAACGTAATCCCACAAGAAATTTTCTAATATGGTTTAACACGTCACTTTAAGTGGACTTTTCAATAGATTGTTAGTTTTTGATTACTGTAGATAAAAAAACCTCCTTAAAGGATTAATGCAATGCTAATGCCACATGATATGGTGTATGTAACAAGTAGGGAAGTACAAAACTACAAACAGCAATAGTGAAAATTTAACATGTTTTGAATATTGTGACGGTGTATGTAAACTACTATGATAAACTAAAATATGCCAAAACAATGCATTTTATTCACTTTCGACACCATGTTTCATACAGACATTTAAAGCTTAAGACCTACACAATTGATATTTAAAAAGAAAAAGTTTAAAGAGCCAGTTTATTTTTTCAAAGCAACCGGGTTCGATTCCCGTACTGGATACAGTTGTTTTTTCAAAGAAAGTATGAATGCAGTTTTTCTTTTTATCGAAATCGGTGACATGGTTCCTAAGAACAAATCTTCGTATCTCTTATAGTTTCAGACTTTCCCATACTGACCGTTTTGAATGCGCCACCCTGTATACACTTCTGGACACATCTATTGGCCCACCTTGCATTTTCAGTTTTGTTTGGTCCTAGCTAAAATTTTATATTAGGTCGAGCAAAAAGTTATTATGCAGTTTTGAACCTGGCACATTCATAATTTCATTTAATAGTCTTTTTTTTGAATTTCGAACATAGAATTTAAAGAAACAAAAAACAATTTGGAGCCTGTTTGTTTATATCAAACAATCGAATACTAAGAAAACTTGACTTTATTGGTTTGCTTTGATTTAATTCTTGAAAGTGTGATTGATATCTTTGGTTTTGCAACAAACATTATTTATTCATAACATTAAGGTGAGGTTCTATCAATAATCTATGGATACTCCACCTGAAATCGCCGCCCAAGCCGTGGCACTTATTCAGGCCGGACACAGCCAAAGAAATGTGAGTGCTCAACTTAATGTAAGTCGATCTGCGGTCCGAAATGTTTATCGAAGGTTCCTAGAGACTGGCGGCTTTGTTCGTCGCCAAGGAAGGCCACGATCTCGGGTCACAACTGAAAGGCAGGATCGATTCATCGAGATGACCAGCTTGAGAAATCGTCACCTTACCTCCATTGAAATACAAAACCAACTTCGCGACTTCCACGGAGTATCTGTAAGCGCTCGAACTATTCGGAGAAGGTTAAAAGAACGTGATTTGGTACCACACAAGCCAGCTAATGGGCCCAAACTAACGCGAGCCCACTGAACAGCGCGCCTTCATTTTGCACGCACTCATTTAAATTGGACACAGCAAGAATGGAGCCGTGTACTCTTCTCTGATGAGTCTAAAATTGTGTTACATGGTAATGATGGAAGGAAGAAGGTCTACCGACGTAAGGGAGAGCGTTTCGCACAATGCTGCTTTGAAGAGAGGGTTGCTTATGGCGGTGGCTCATGGACTGTCTGGGGTGGTATATCCGCGAGTGGCAAAACTCAACTTGAGGTAGTTACAGGACCACGGCTGCCAGCATTAAATGCTGAAAGGTACATTCGCGAGTGCTTAGAACCTCACGTGATACCATATGCGGATTATGTGGGTCCAAATTTCCTTTTTATGCATGATAATGCAAGAGCCCATACGGCCGGCATCGTCAGGGAATATCTTCGGGATGTGAACATCACAGTTACGGACTGGCCAGCCAGAAGCCCAGACTTGAACCCCATTGAGCACATGTGGGACGAGCTCAAAAGACGTGTTAGGGCTCGTCAGCCAGTTGCCGTGACGATGCGGGAGTTGAAAACTGCCATAGAAGAGGAATGGGCGGTGTTCCCTCAAAATTTTATAGAGCGGTTCATAAACTCTATGTCTAATCGTATGAGAGCTGTGTTAGATGCCCATGGATGGAACACGCGTTATTAAATTAAACCTTTATTTGATACAACATGTTTTTTTATTAAAAAATCAATTATTGTGTTTTTTATTCAAAAAGGCGCATACCCGACTTGTTAGGCGTAGCTGCATGCCGTATGGTATTCTGAATTCAAATTAAAAACAATATCATCGAAAAAGATGGTAAAATGTATCAGGTTTATAACTGCATCAATAGTTTTTGTTCAATCAAACAATTATATTTCGGTAGGGGCCATCGAAACCTGAACTCTAAGGTGGGCCAATAGATGTGTCCAGAAGTGTATATATAATATGTATGTGTGTATATATATATATATATATATATATATATATATATAATAATTGTGCATTTATTTATTAAACGAAATAAAACTAAATATATATATATATATATATATAATAATTTATTATATCAATATCGAATAGGATTCCCAGAAATTCATCAGTCGTCTTTTACAACATCTAAAGAAGACAGAATTTAGCATTTTATTAAGTCAACTCTCAAGGAAAATTCGCTCATAAAAATAAAACTCTGGTAATATAAATATCTTGAAAGCACCCCGTGTCATATTCCTTGTTAGGGGTCACTTGACTCCAAGACATTACGCCATCTAGCGAGACTCTTGTGGAGGTTAAGAATGCCTTCGTTCCTTTATGGGGGAGAAACGGATGGATATTGGATATATGAACCGGGGCGTCCGCTTACATTGAACTGAAGTGTAAAGTAAGAACATTTTTCGTTGCTTTAAGGTACTTGAACAGTCGTCTATGCTGCGTCAACAAAGTCAGCAGCACAGTGAAAGTTGAAAATACAAATAATTATTTTCGCCTGAATATTTAGTCAGTTGTGATGCCAAATTCGCTAAATATGTTTGCTTTGGGATTATATTTGGATCCTCATTTGGAACGAACCGAAGAAGAAGGAAGAGAAGAATTGGAACTTCGATTTCGTTTTTCTTCGGTTTTAGCGGCTGGCGGCGTTGGTGTAACCATGGTGATGGAATAACAAGAAGTTCAAACGCCGTGGCATTAGTGTTTGCACTTCAGCCGACATAACCTTAGTGGTGAATGGCTTAATAGAGAATAAAAAAATAATAAAAAAGGTACTTGAAGAGATGTGAGGTTTTTTTATTTGTGACCAGGGGCCAAAGTCTTCTAATGTGTTTTAGGACAAACGTAGTTTAATACCACTTCTGTAATGTGTGAAGTTGGTAGTGCATGACCAAAAGTGTCGAATTTCACCATATATATCGGCAACAGTGTCAGTTGGTACGGCAATTTCACTTAAAAAAGGCGAAATTTGCCACTTTGCTAATTCACTACCAATTTTACACTATTCCTGATCTGATATTGAACTAATATTTTACATTACTAGTACTAGACTAAAGCTTCAACTTGGTATTTGCATGTAAGGGGGGCCTAGCGATCTTGTTATATAATTTTATGCGATGGACAATTAAGGTTCTAAAACACTAAACAGTTGTTTTTCACTCTTGTTTTAATGAACGGTTACTAGTTTTTTTATATGTCGAGTCAAGGGTTAACAAATCCCCTTGAAAAGTTTCATGTCGATCACGCAGATATTGTACTAAAGTCTAAGCAATATTAACGATAGAACTTCCTGCCTATTTAGTTTAACTATAGGTGTTATGATGGTATTAATATCAAATAAACTAATAAACAAACGCTTACACGACCATATAATATAATAATAAGGGCTAGCAGAATTAATATCAAAAAGTACTGTTATATAGTAATCACCTAACCTGTCCTTATATAAGCCAGTTAAAAAGATTTTAATCTTGATTAGCTTTATGGCCACTAAATAGTCTGGCAAATGGACGCCATTTTAAGGTCCCAAGGGAGAGTACTGAATGAAATTTAAGTTTATAACTAAAGTTCTGGATGTTGTTAGCATACATTGTCTTCCTCAAAGTTTGGATACCTGATTCTACTATTTCATTTATATTAGTATCTCTAAACTATACTTTCGTAGTGTTCTGTCCTTTAAGTAAAATAATGAAAATTATTTGATAATACATTGGTACAAATCCATACGTACCTACTATTTGTATACAAAGGTAACATATTGCCATTTTTGCCGTAGCAGTCATTTTCACTTCATTACATTTTTACGCCTGTTCATACATACATATATTACATAGATATACTACAATGAACTACAGGTGACCACTATGGTAAAGCATAGTATTTGAGATGTCAAAGATCTTCTTAGAGATGCTGGTTTTAATTCGATCCCCTAACCCTACCAAAACGTTAACAATCTTGAAAATTATATTATACGTTTCTAATTAACAAGTGCAATTAATAAGTATACATATATTTTCGGCAAAGACTATCGATCGCAACCTGGAATGATCCTGGCAAATCTCTCTTGCTTCACACACACACGTTTACCTTTACTACATATTTTTTTGGATTCTAAAATTTTAATATACACCAAAGAAGCTGCATTTATATAGTAGAAGCCTTCAGAGAATCAAGTTACACGCTCCTTCCATTAAAAGTTGGAGCGTAAGTAAGGAAAAGGAAAAAAGTTCCTTAACGATATTTGTGGAGGGCAACTAGGGCCGACAAATGATAAAGACAATGGGCATGTACTTGTTACAAGTGATGGTTATTGTTACTATATACTCGTATACAGCATACCTGTTTAAAACCTATTGAAAGATCCAAACACATTGCTTTGAGTAATACTCGTAGCTCATTGTAGCTTAAAACGATGGATAAAACATCTTGCTTTTCTTTTCAATTAAATGTATAGTCTACTCCCTTAACTTCTTAGGAAGATAGGCAGATAAATAGATTTTTTCTTCTCAATGTGCCTGACCACCACATGACAAAATACTCGTAACATCTGAAAGGTAATTGGTCTATAAACACAACACCCAAAAAAAACAGTCATTTTTAGTAACTAAAACAATCTTAATGTTCAAAGTTAATTTCATATAAAATACACATAAAAATCCAACCAACCGCTCTTCCTAGGGATTAAAACTTCCGCTACAAGTTAAGTGCCAGTCTTTCCCTAACAAGTTGGCTGTAAGTTGGAGACGTGGAATGAAATGACTCAGAGTGTGTTGGACTCAGCTGACAGGCCCGACACTTACGTCTTTGCTAAACACTCCCCGCGGTATGAGGGGGTTTATTCTGTTTACTACGTTGTTTATTTAAAAAATCAATATATATAGATTATAATAATATAGATTATGGATACCTATATTTAAGTATGAGAATGCGAATAATAATTTAAGAAATCTTTCTCTTGCGTATGCTTTTGAACAGGATAGAAAGTAGCTGACCGCTACCGTTTCAAGATGTGATAGGATTGTAATTTTCGAGATGTTTTTGTTAAATTAACCAGATACCTTTCAGATAATATGCCAGTATAACAGGTGCGATACCCTTATTATGTCTCAACAACAGAAAATAGCCTAAAGTTAAAGTGAACATTTTATTTGTTATTTATTGCATTTACACTTTTAAATTTATTCATATATAATTTAGTTTCATCATAACCATTCTTTGTAATAAATAATTAAGTGTGTTTTAATAAGTTTCCATAACCATCAGAATAGAGTACTTTGAGTCCACGTCAATACTTGTAAATGCTATTGGGAATTATTGTTCAACATTTGTTCACTGAGTTACTTTTGAAGAGTCGCGGTGGGACCTCATAGTTTTTGCCACGGAACAAAGTTGGCTGTACGTGTAATGTGGGGCACTTATTTACTAGAACACGAGAGTTATTCTGGGAAAAATGCTTTGCAGCTGCCTTTCATCCTGACAAGTCAATTATGACAGATGGTATGTTTTGAATGATTAGCTAGAACATTCTCGCAAATATTCATATTATCCATCTATATTGACACATTGATTCAAACTTAAAAATATATAAAAACAAGTTACAAATGTCACAGGACCTTGAAAGTTATACTAAAAGCGACCAAGGAATTAGGTCTCTTTGGTTATGTTAACACGTTAAGATATAGTCACCGTAGTTTAGTTAGTATACGTCACGCCTGATTACCTGTAGAGGGATAGGCAGAAATCACAGATCCGCCCCAATCCTGACGTACCACTTTCACTTCATTGACACTCGTACACACACGGCGGTTATAGGTACTTGTAACGTTACCCTTTTTCCATATAGTGTCTATCTGACTGTCTTATTGCGCAGGTCCTACGTAACCGAACTTAAGGGCGTAATTACATATATAAAGATTCCACGTATCAGTATTCGGAGGTTATTTTAAGCACCGCGGGGCCTTCTCAATATGGAAATGAGGTAAACAGGTGCCCCAATATTGTTCGGCTATATTGAATTTCCTGCTTATTTTATTATAAGAAACTGCGGGACGCGCAATATTCTAATGGCAGAGGAGGTATAAAATTGCCTTTTTATAGCGCTTCTGTTTGCTATGTACATACATACATAATCTCGTTCTAAGTTCCTTAAGGTGTGGATAAAATTCATAGAATTGAACGTGAATCTCTGACTACATAGTAAGGTCGTTAGTGCTTGATTGTTTGTTTTAGAACTATGAATAAGATATGATTTCGATAGAGTTTAATGTTTCACCCATATGGAGGTCAAATGTGTCTGTTGCTAACATATTACGTAAATTATATTTACTATGTGAGACCGGGTCGTATCACGATAAATTAATAAAGATAATATCTTCGGAAGTCTTCCCGCGACCACGGCCTATGCAACTGGGTCGAAACGTCGGGTAAAATAAAGGTAATCAGATATCTTTATTAATTTAGCGTGATACGACCCGGTCTCACATTGTAAATATAATGAGTGTAATCGCGAGTGTTTAATAATAATTATATTAGGTAAATACAATGTAAATCGGTCGATTTTTCTTCTTGCGCATCGTATAAGAAATGACTAAGGAGATTGAATTTCTTGGGCATAGGGCTTACAACAAATATAAAACATTTGCTATCAATGCCCTCACTACCCCTTTTATTTCTCTTTTCGATACTGAGGAGATGAAACGTGTCAAAACAATTACAAACGGTCGTATGTGATTTTATTTACATAAACAAAAAGCAGTAACACTTTTGTACTACCATTTAATAATGATACTTGAATAAAAATTCAATTACTGCCCATTACATGTAATAGCATGATTACAAAAGAAGCCAACATCAAAATTCAGGAATTCTTTCCGATAAATTTAAATATATGATTATAGAACTTATGTGTATATTAATTATAAAAATATTTTATATCCTATCACATAGTTTCTAAGTTAATCGAGATGGTGTTCATCCCATAAATAAGAGGTTAAATAATTTCACATTAATATTAGTAATCAAAGCGTAGTCTGTGGTTTTGGATCAAAACGTTCAAAAGATTACATGTTTTACACAATATAGTTTTAATCTAAATATAGATCGTTGTTTTGGTACTATCATTACGAAACTAATATGAAAAAGGTATGTTTCAAAACAAATTATATTTATATATATAAAATACGATGTGTATCGATTGTTAGAATTGCAACATATAAGTTTTAAATCAAATATATTTATAATATTAGTAAGGCAAAATAATATTTGTAATTAAGTAATTATAGTACCAAATGACTTTGTATTATCTAACTTATAACACTAACAAGTTAATATCTGTGTATGTTATAATAACAAGTAAAATTTACGATTAAAATCAATCAAAGATTATACGAATTATAATCAATACTAGCACATATAAATGAAGATAACATTGTATCATTATAACAAGGCTTCTAAGAATTAGTTTATCTTTTGGATATATATAAAACCTTTATAGAAATTGTATATAAATATTAAACTCAACGTAAGTATTTGATGAATTTTGTAAGCAATTGACGCTTTAAGGATAGTTCGTAGCAAACGTAGTATAGACTTTAGCAGTAAGTGAGTAGTTCTTCTTGAGTGCATGACTTTTCACAGCATTCTGCGACAATGTACTGACGTTTCCCCCGCTGTGCCCAGTGCATAGTTTTGGCTTTGTGAGGGGATAGCCATGGAAAGCCTAACTCTTGCTCTTTGTAGTATGGGGAGAGAATGTCTGGAAATAGAAGGGATATAGTATATAACATTAGTTACCTAGAGACCGTTAAACTAGGTTAGTTATTCGTGATTTTACATTCATATACATGCATGTCTTTTACCCCCTTTCGGGTGGACAAAACATCGGAGATATATATCTCCTAGATCACTTTTTGGCTTAAATATTGGGGTAGCGACATCATAATGGTACATTGGTGACAGGTTTCTAGCCCATCGCCTAGTAGATTATATAAACTCCTAGTCCCTTAGTCGCCTCCTAAGTGTTTTTACATCCTATACTAGCACAGGATACTATACCTATTTTATTTAAAAGAATATATTTTGTACAGTACTGTACAATATACCCATAACATTTTCATAGATACATATATCATACATAATTTTTGTTGTTGTTTCATAATTTTATTTAATGTTTACGCATCTTTTAGCGCTGAGTCGTTGACAACATACATGAACATACATTTTGGATATTGATATTGAGATCATAAATTCTTAAAAAGCACAATTATACCTACAGAAAAGTAGACAATTACATTATCACACGTATGCGTACAAAATGTTATATATACACTCTAGTTATTACAAAAATGAAGCTGGGAGTAAAACCGCGTTTACACGACTAGTAATCTACACCGAATTTCATTTTCGGCAGCGAGTTTTAATTTTACATGGCACGTAAGAAAACAAAGGAGGTTAGTTATTCATGACTTGACCCTCCTTTTATAGCGGCCATAAAGATCATTTGCCTCAAGCTGCTGCGAGAGACGGTTAATTTTTAAACAAGCGACGTAAGAACAACGGATCCATTCATATTCAATTGTATTACGAATAAGTTTTTTAAACCAGGGTTACAGTTGCCTGGTCTTTTGGAGATGGGTTCGATATGAAGTTTGTTTAAAGTGAATTGTTTTAAACTACAAGTAAGAGTACACTAGGAAGTTAAAATATGTTGAAACTAACATTCTAAGGATATTGAATGTTTATATTCTATTTAAATATATTTTATTAAATATATGGTACTCTGGTGTTTGTGGACCAGGCTTTTATTAAAAATAGAGACAAATCCAAGAGATATTAAGGGCTTAGTTCAATTGGCATAATACTGTGCTACATATTACTTATATAAATTATTTAATTCGTTGTGTCCATTAATTTTTACCTTTCTTTTGAGCTAAGCTACTTTTTACTTAGATATTAACGAAATGATTTAAAACGAATTGCGATTATCATTAACTGTCACATTCTTACTGAAAGCTGAGCAAAAACCCTTATTTAACTTTTGATTAATAACTAATGGGACTTATCGCGTAAGTTTTTAAACACTAAAGTTACCTTTATTATGAACCCGACGTTTTGGTTACGTTGCAGCAGCCTTGGTCACGGGCAAACTCTTTGACTTTATTAAAATTTTCAATATACTAACTCTTTTGATGTAATATTTTTGATAGACTCGCAATTTACAAGAAAACGGGACTACGGGACCCATGACCATGGCCACTGCAACATGGCCGAAACGTCGGGTAGCAAAAGTAATTCCCTTTGATGTACTCAAAGACTTTAGTCATCATTATCCAAATAAATATATTCTTTCTTTCATTATGTTACACGCTACGCAACGTGTGCATAAATGGCAAATTTCTACTTACGATTATACATAGTGCCTGATCCAGATCGCTTTTCGTTGTCCATCTCATAACACAGTAAGGCTAAGGCTCTCCCAAGGTTTCTGCCACAGTAGGTCCTTGGCTCCAAGTCCGTGCCTGCATGGCTCAATAAAATCGAGCTTAAAAGAGTGAGCAACGCAACAAGAGATTTCAGGCTCATCTGAAAGAAAAATAAGCATATAAAATGGTAAATGAGTCTATGATATAATATATTAGAGGTAACAGTTTAGTTTTTGATATGTCGTTAGAGTTGAATACGAGTTTTGTAAGTGTTTTAAGTAAAGGGTTGGATGGATCTCATCGGATTTCTTTTTTGAACACATTTGTTATTAAAGGATAATACAAAAAAGGCATATGTATCACATCAGTGATATTATTCTATCGATCACTAACCCATCGCACTATAAGAATGTAAATGAATTAAGGGAATATAGCAGAAGTGTACAACTTTCCGTAAAACGATTATTACATAAACGGATACGTTAATACACATCAACATTGGAATGAAAGTTTTCGAAGAACCCATTGGGCCCTTAGTTGAGAAAAAGATAAGAATTAATTTTTAAATTATTGTTAATTAATTAATTAGACAATAAACTAACAATGAGTCACTAATATGTAATGTTTGTATCACTACAACCTTATGCAGCCTACGCTACAATACACTAAAGGTAACCAAGCATTACTTGTCTAAGGTACTATAAATCCAAGGGCTTAACTCACCTTTGTTCGATGTGGTCTTCTCGTCAGGTTATGAGTGAGAATGTAGCTCATCCCTCACACCAGCCCTTAATATACCACTAAGCACACATGCTTCATTGGTTTAATGAATATTAATGGTTTACCTCCTTACGCAATGGGACAAATGAAGATCAAGGTCCCAAGTCACTATGGTAATAAGAATGTGGGATAGAACTTGTATTTACACCTTCGCATATGCTGTCGGCGGATGGAAAATCCTCCGCGTACAGGCTGAGTAGTTATTCATTCCTAAGTTCTATGTAGTCAGAGACTTGAACGTTGACTGTTCTTATTATAAAGGTTTTCGGTAAATAGGTTTCACTAGAAGGTTTCTAAAGATACCGCTTACAAATGAACTACCCATAGGGATAATTAGGTTTCCTCGTAATGTTTTTCATAAGTAACACAGTTATCCAGATGGCAATTTTATATTGGCAACAACCAATATAAATATATTTTAGTGCAATAATGTAATAAATCGAGGCGGATTCGCTACCCCTCCTTAAAGGCACTTTCTATCTAGGTATCTACTAAAACATAGCTTTAGACGTAAAGTGTCGTAGCCGTATAAGTCTTTCGTAGTAACGATGGTACCCAATAAAGCTTCTGATTACTCCGATGTTACTCATGGACATAAAACGTATATTATACATACATATACATATACTCACGCCTATACGTCCCAATGGGAGAGTCAGAGACTAGCGATCTCCACCTGGAACGATCCTAACAAATCTCTGTTGCTTCACTCACACTCATTAACCTTCTCATACATGTTCTTTTGTTCTTCACACGTATAATATAATTCATAATACATAACCTATCATTCTATTTTCATCTCAACTCGTTTACATACCATCATAATAGTATATGTATGTATTAAACTCCTAACGAAATCAATCGCCCACGCCTATTAGAACGAGGGCGCAGGTACCAGGTATCACCTCTCATCAGATGTCCCAAATCTGGAGCCCCTTTTTGGCATGCGGCGCCGTGAAGGCGACACCAATCTGCGGCGCACTTAAGCTGTCAAATGCTGTGAAGCGAAGCGTGTGCGATGAACTGACAGCCCTAGAGAAGCGGGCCCCGTTCCGCGCCGATGAGCGATTTATGTGACAATCTGTTAGCATCAAGATACTGGTGAGAGTCAATCGTCTTGTACTACGAATAATGAGGCTTACGTGTAGGTTATACCCGTGAAAATATACGTTCCTCTGTTCTGTACTTTAAAAGCTAATGTGTGATGGGCTAGCCAGGATGAATCTTTGCTTACTTCTCTTATCTATATTTACTACGAAGTTTAATGTATGATGGACTAGTAACTTGTTGCATTTACATACAAAGGCGTCCTGACTATTAAGTTCGGCTAATCAGAGGCTTGAGAGACCACTGACATCTCTATGAAGGTATTTGGTCAATCAAAGCCTATGTTTTACCACATAGCCTATACCCAACGTAACTACTTTCTCTTAACTAATCCGAAGAGTGGGAAAGTATCTTCACGATATGTTTCTCGCCATAGAATAATTCTGATGATGAATATTTCATTGATGTGTTCTGCAATTATTAATGTTTAAATATATACATTTCTACTTGAAGATGACGAATTGTTATAAGTTCACCAAATATGACAAACAAGCTTCATTGACATTATTCATTCATTCATCATGATATATAATAATACGACAAACGATTATTCAATAAGAACACCATAATTTTACATACAGCTTAGCCCCGTTCGAAGCCCTGTGCTTAAGTATTAGTATCTTTCCTATTTCTATAAAAGATACGTGTGTTTAATTCTAGCAACATACACATAATTGATACATTTAATCATTACATAGACCAACAATACAATGAGTGATCTCGAACATGATGAATCGGAAACAAATTAAAAGTTTTGATAAGCCTCTCAATTTCATCATACATATATTAGTGTTTGAAGCCTGTTAAATAATTTTAGTTCATATTTGTTCAAACTATGTAGTGTATTTAATATTGTGCCTTGTCTTCTACCGGGGATAAATCAGAAACCTTTAAATACAAAGATTCGTAACTTCTAATCGTCATATATTATATACATAGTATTGAAAAGATGTTTTCGCTTCTAATTAGCTGTCTTACTTTGTTCAATTATTGAGGTTTTAGTGTTAGTCGCCCGCTTAGAATTTCAAGGAACAACTCAACTCAACTAGTTCCGATTCAGCATAGGTAAAACGCTATTGGTAAATATACGGGAACTGGAAGTTTTCCTAAATCTTTATTAACTTATTAATCTTTGTTAAGCCTACAATAATTTGATTTATAATGACGATCATTATCACTAATAAATGTATCTCGGCGTACAATGAATCCATTATTACTGTACCTGTATTGGTAATATACTGTGAATAAATTTGTTTTTGTTAAGTCGACTGTTCCAGAATCCTTGAAATCAGATTACACATATATTTACTATAATTATATTTGGCTGCTTGTCCTTGAGTGTAAAAGCTTCCACCATGATGCAGATGGTAAACAAATTATGAATATTCATGGAACCGCCCATGTATGTGACGATGGTGGTATATCTATCCAGGTATAAAAGACATGAGTACATTTTAAGCACTTCTGCCGCTGAAACATTACATGAGATATAAAGGTGAGTTATTATTTAATTGAATGTATCAAAATCAATATAATAGGTCAAATATATTCAGCTAGGTCAAATTTTAGCTTGAATATTGGCGTTGCGAAGTCATAATGAAACATTGGTGGCAGGTCGCTAGCCCACAGCGGAAGAACGGCAGCTAGTTAACATTCTTGTTTTCATTTCACGTTCCAGACTAGCAATGAACTAGTGACCTAGGAGGTATTATCTTCAAGGTATTAAAAGATATGAATGTATATGTATGTATATAGTTACTCTAGGGCCAACGGTCGTGATGTCTATGTATGTATGATATGCGACTATCTGCCTTTCTGTGTGTTTGTTCAGAGACAAAAAAACATTGGGATAAATAGGGTGTAAGGAGCTAGCCAATTGCATAACAAGGGATATTAAGAAATCTATCAGCAATAAACAGTCTCATCATAAGTTAGACTATTTACCTAACTATTAGGTATCACTTTTCCTATGTCTTTAGAAACCTTAAGCTTAACTTTTTTTTCCAGATGAATCTGCATCTGGCAGTGACGTTTCTGACTCTGCTTGGGTCCCTCTATTCCTCACTGGGTCAAGTCTATTCACCCTACGGGTTCCCAGACTTTGACCAGGGGACTAAGCCTCAAAGATACTGTGGAAGGGCCCTGGCTAACACACTGGCTATTATCTGCTCTCTACGTAAGGATAAACGATCGGAACCGGGTAATATGTATAGTAAGTACTAAACGTATTATCACCACATATTCATAATACTTCAAAGCTGCTCATTCTTTGATTTATGCAATAATTAGCGACTATATAATATCGCCTGTCTCGTTAGATGGTGAATATCTCGTGATTCGTGGGTTTTAAGAAACCATAACATCTCTGTACAAATATGGAGAAGCGTATGAAAATATGACCTCCAATTGACAGGAAAAGTAAAGTTTTTATCGTATCATATCAAGAAAATGGAATAAATTGGATTTATTCCAAAAAAGTAATTCGATAAAGCTAGATATTATATTTCTACAGTGATATTATATTGTATTTCAGCCGGCCTACAACCTTCATACTATGAAGACTACGATGACACTCCAATACCATGGCTGGCTCCGTACAAACCGAGAAACGTACTATGGCCACAACGAGGGAAGCGACAGTATGTCGTCAGCGAATGCTGTGAGAAAGCTTGCTCCCAAGACGAATTGCTGTCCTACTGCTAAAATCTAATTGGAATACTGAGTTACTATGAAATATGTTGTGGATTTAGGATTAATTTTATGAATTGGCTACCAACAATTTATTAAAGCTTTTAAATTAATTGTACCCATAGTTTTGTATAATGTAATGTGTTTCGATAAAGGTAAATGTATACCTACCTTAAATTAAATTAAGAGCATGGACACATGAATTTCATTCCATATCTTTATTATATTAAAAAGAGAAATTTTATATAAAAAGAATTTTATTTATTACGACAGTATTTTTATTGCCTAACCCTCGTCCTAGAGTGATGTGTTGGACTTTTTTATATTGACTTACCTTACTTCATAAACTAAATGAAGTCTTAAGTTACTAAGATTAATATTCATTCAAGTAAAACGAGTTTGAATGCAGTGGCTAATTCCACAGTATTTCGTGCGATGTTTTTAGAATACGATACGAATACCGTTATCGAACCGTTATATCCATCCTTACCGTTCCCAAGCACACGTCTAGTTTGTTGTGACAGAAGGAGAAAGTAGTGTTTTGACACAACATAACCAAAACTAGGCCAAAATATTCTTATCTTTAATATATTTTAGTAAAACCTAAGTAATCAAGTAAAATAAAACTACTTTATTGGATAGATTAGACTTTTGCCTACTATTAAAATGCTGAATATAATAGAGTTAACGTTCCTGCTGTTAGCATTTTTAACTGGCTTCGTTGGTGTTATAATAACCAATTTTGAGAAGAATGTACCTGTGTTAATACTAAAGGCATTCAGATATGGTAGTTTTGCCCATAAAAGTTCTCCGTCAGCTCTCTTAATAGAAGTTCCAAAGTCTTATTTCCGTCATTTCTATGTGTTTTCGTCTATATTCAGTGGTGCTGCACTGACCTACATGTATTTAGCATACTTTCTGCAATATGAAGTAAATTACTATGTGAACAAAATCCTAGGATTGCTCCTGGAAAGGGACAGCCCTGGAGGTGAGTCGAATCAAAACTTACAATTCACTAAAACTAATATTACTTCCATAAGCTAGATTTGTTCCAGCAACCCATGAACTTACCTGAACAAATACATTACTGTGTTTATATTAATGCAATAACAACTATGATAGCTAAAAGATCACCATAGAGGAATAGGTGATAGTCAGCACGTAATATCATGGAATGCCACCCTTCATAGTTGTTGCTGATGCTTTGATTAAGTTAGTAGTAATAAATAAGTAAGTTACCTTTAACACAAACACAACCCGTTAACACAAGTCTTAAATGTACTTACCAAGGGGCTAGTTCAATTGGTGTAATGATGTCCAAATATTATTATTATTATTATCACCTTTGGTCATAAACTACTTAACATTTGACAATCACCAACATTTCCATGTAAACCCTCAAACTCCTCACAAGGATTAATGTGCATCTTGTCTTTTCCTCATTTTAATCAATGTTAATTACATCTTTTCCAGTATCAGCATCATCAGCCTTTGTAGCCATGTGTCTTCTCACTAACCAGTGTTTTAAGAGGCTGTATGAAACGCAGAGGCTTCAAGTATTTGCTAGTAGCAGCAAAATAAACCTAAGCCATTATATGGCTGGTCTGATCCATTATTTTGGGTGTGTTGTTGCTGTTATTGGACAGGCGCCATTGTTTTGTGGTAAGTTTAGAGTGTTTATTTTAATTTGTACTTATATTAGTCTAGCTGGGTACAAAGTGAGCACTTGTTTTGGTGAAACAGTTGACTTTTTTGTGTTAAGTGTGTTTGATGAGCCATAAATCACTTCATAAGCAAATGTAAAGTCTAAAACTTGAATTTGCATGTGATAGGCTGAACTTCATATTTTTAATACCATGGAATTTTGGAGACACTCTATCCTGATTTACCTAGAAAAAAAAATATTCATAGTCAAAATGCAAAATGTGAGGAGAAATACATCAGTAGAGATCCCGTTCAGAGACTTTAACAGCCACGGAACATATAATTATGTATCATAAACAAACTTGTAATTATGTAAAAATTTTTTTGTGTATTACAGGTCCAAAACAGAATATAGAGTTAAAATTCTCATCCTTATACATTCCTTGCATACTAATATTCCTATGGGCCACATATGAACAGTTGCAGACGAACATAATCTTTGCCAGTTTACGTAAAGACAAGAAATCTGGTAAATTGGTTACGGAAGATCATTTAGTGCCATACGGAAGGCTGTTTGACAGGGTATCCAGTCCCCATAGACTGTGCGAAGTTATAATGTATACAATACTTTTGTTACTAGTTCGTACCAGTACATTCTTTTGCATCTTCTTATGGGTGCTTAGTAATCAGGTAAGTGTTTCTTTAGATAACCTCTGTTGATAACCAATGCTTAACTACTTGAAAATTTTAGTGATAACAATTGACAGGTTGAGTTAAAAAGTTTTTTTAGGTTTTTAGTCTGGTTATTGATTACCTTACCTTGTTAATAATCATTTACTACTTTATTTGGTAAAAAATGATCAAAATCTTAATTAACTCTATTGCATTGAATTCTAACCAGACCTTTGGAGGCATAGTAACATTATCACAGCATAGTCATAGCATTGATGTGCAATACAAGATAGGTTACTAGCTCATCATATAATAAGTAATATCTACCCCTAGTCTTAATCGCATCTTACAGCCTATTTAAAGCTTATATTTTCTCTGTTTTCAGACTATTACTGCAGTAGAGGCTCACAATTGGTACAAGAATACTTTCAAGAACTATCCCAAGCGAAGAGCTGCTATATTCCCAGGAATTCTGTGATCACATACACATGCCTCACCTTATTGAGGACCTCAGTGGCGCGGTTGGTTAACCACCTGAAGGCTATCGTGTGGTCCCGGGTTTGATTCCCGGTGGAGGCAGAGTTAAGGACTACGCTTTTCTTCTGCTTTCCAGTGTGGTTGTTGATTATATGTGCTATATATGTATTTATCTATATATCGTCGTTGCGCCTGCCAAAACCGATAAAGACAAAATCGTAACTTTTGAGGAGAGACAAAAAACTGTTTCTTTTGTAACTAAGACCCTTAAGTCAAAAATTGAGTATGCACAAAATTAAAATAAGGTAATATGGATCTGTTGTAACATAATTTGTTTGTTATATGACTTTATTTTAGGACTCAGAATTTTATTTCTTTAATTTTGACACATTACTGTTTATTTTTGAGTCGTAAAAATCCGCTATGTGATTTTTCATTACAAAGCGGTTTTTCCAGTGACTTTATAATGCTGAATTAGGAAATATAATAATCCTACTCTGACACATAGCGGCTTTTCCCCCATAACGGTAGCTCCAAAATTCTCTTTTACATTAGAAGAAATGATGTAAAGTGTTAAGTTAGCTAGTAATTTAACGTACGTATAAGTAAAATTAAGCGCAGTAATGTCCGTTTTACAGATATCCGTAGTTTAAACTAAGCGGTAATGAAAAAAAAACCTAAGATCAAAGGATAGCATATTTATATATAAAAAAACTTTAGACGGACGGTAAATCTTTTTCCTGGCACCATTTTTAATAATCTTTATGCATTTTAGAATAGGACAGTAGGGCATCATCTACGTAATTACGTGAACTACTTGAACGACTATAATGACTTGGGACCTTCGAAAGTTCGTTTAGCCATTTATTTACTGAAGCGGATTACCTACAATGGTTTCTTAGCATTGTTTGCTCTGAAACTATAGTTTGCTTTAACATTTTGTTGATATCATTTTTTCTTAGTTTGGATTAGGCCGAAGACTTGAGTCTGTATCAGAGGGTACAGGGTTCAAAACCCGCTTTTACACCGTTACAATGGAAATGAAGTTTCGTAATAAAAACACTTTTATTAAATGCATCGAATACTACGGTGAGGCAAAACATCGCAAGGAAACCTGAACAGGTAAAAGTTAGTGCCTATAATCTGGAGACTTTATGGGTTACTACCTGTCACATTGAGTACTAACTGTCTGGTCAGCATCTGGATCCGAGGTAGCCATAGAATTACTACCTCCGCGATTGCGGGTATGAATACCTGAACTTCTAACTACCCCGCAAGGGTCGTGAAAGGTCGGGAACGCGTTTGTCGTTTCTCTTTTGTTGCTCTCGGAAAACTTAGTAATGGGAAGGCCCCGGCGAAGACGGAATCACCCCTGAGCTTCTCAGGGCGGGAGGATCTCCACTCCTAGAGATGCTTGAGGATTTGTTTAATTCCGTCATAGCCAATGGGACTACCTCGAGGGCGTGAAGTGGGAGTGTGGTGGCCTTGTTTTTCAAAAAGGGAGACAAGGCCCCATTGAAGAGTTAAAGACCAATCGCGCTCCTAAGCCACGTTTACAAGTTGTTTTCGAGGGTGCTTACAAATCCTCTCGCCTTAAGATTTGACGCCACCAGCCACCGGAGCAGGCCGGATTTCAGAAAGGCTATAGTACCGAAGACCACATTCACACGGTGCGGGAGGTTATACAGAAGTCCAATGAGTATAAACGGCCGCTGAGTCTTGCCTTCGTAGACTACGAAAAGGCCTTCGACTCGGTTGAGATCTGGGCTGTTCTGGAGTCACTGCAGCGATGCAAGATCGATTGGCGATATGTGATGATGCCTATATAGTATGGCAACGATATCTGTTCAAGTTCAAAATCAAAAGACGAGTCCTATACAGTGGCTCAGAGGAGTGAGACAGGGGGATGTTATCTCCCCAAAACTGTTCTCAAACGCACTGGAGGACGTCTTCAAAACTCTGGATTGGACTGAGATGGGTATCAATAACAATGGCAGATGCCTCACGCACCTTCGCTTCGCTGATGACATAGTCTTAATGGCGGAGTCGCTGCGGGATTTGCAGATAATGCTGCACAGTTTGAAAGCTGCCTCACGGTCGGTCGGTCTCCGGATGAACTTGGACAAGACTTAAGATTATGTTCAATGAACTTGTGGTCCCGGAGCCGATTACGATCAGATGATAGACGCTCGTAGCTGTCCAGGAACATGTCTACCTGGGCCAAGTATTGCAGTTGGGTAAAGACAGTTTCTAACGGGAGATATCCAGAAGAGTGCAGCTTGGCTGGGCAGTATTCGGTAAGTTGCGTCACATCTTCTCGTATCCACTACCGCAGTGCCTGAAAACCAGTGTGTCCTACCCGTAATGACATACGGGGCCGAGACGTGGAACATGACAATCAGGCTAGTCCATCGACTACATGTTGCTCAGCGAGCTATGGAGCGTTCAATGCTGGGTATCTTGTTAAGGGACATAGTCCTTAACGAGACTATCCGGCAAAGAACCAAAGTGAGTGACATAGTCTATCGCTGTTGTAAGCTGAAGTGGCAGTGGCGGTCTATCCCATTCTGCTGTCTCTAAAGTGTAGTTTGTCCAGAAGATTCTAATACTTTGCGCCGTTTGTGGATGTTTCTCACTGTCACTCATAAGAGTTTTTAGCTTCCCCTGAAGAAAGAGACCAAAAGTAATCAAAGACATCTTTGTGGGTTTGTTCTATTCGCTACAGCTCGATGTTGACATGGAACACTTTGCATAACTCTTTCAGGGACAATGTTTTTAGTACTTCTTTTGTAGAATTTCCCAAATAATTGGAGAGTTTGGTTTATCTTTCTTTCTTCGGCCCACTGCCACTTCAGCTTACAACAGCGATAGACTATATCAATCACTTTGGTTCTTTGCCGGATAGTCTCGTTCCGGACTCTGTCCCTTAACGAGATACCCAGCATTGAACGCTCCATTGCTCGCTGAGCGATATATAGTCGGTGGGCTAGCCCGACTGTCATGTTCTACGTCTCGGCCGCGTATGTTACTACGGGTAGGACCCACTGGTTATAAACCCTGGTCTTTAGGCACTGCGGTAGTGGCGACGAGAAGATATGACGCAACTTCCCAAATGCTCCCCAGCCAAGCTCCACTCTTCTGGAAATCTCCCGCTTGAAACTGTCCCTACCCAATTGCAATACTTGACCCAGGTAGACATATTCCTGGACAGCTTCAAGCGCCTCTCCACTGATCGTAATCGGCTCTGGAATCACAAGTTCATTGAACATGACCTTAGGCTTGTCCACGTTCATCCGGAGCCCGACTGACCGTGAGGCAGCGTTTAAACTGTGCAGCATTCTCTGCAAATCCTGTAGTGACTCCACCATTGAGACTATGTCATCAGCGAAGCGAAGATGCGTGAGGCATCTGCCATTGTTATTGATACCCATCTCAGTCCAATCCAGAGTTTTGAAGACGTCCTCCAGTGCGTTTGAGAACAGTTTGGGGGAGATGACATCCCCCTGTCTCACTCTTCTGAGCAACTGTATAGGACTCGTCTTTTGGTTTTGGACTTGAACAGATATCGTTGCCATACTATATATGCTCATCAGCACCTGCACATATCGCCAATCGATCTGGCATCGCTGCAGTGATTCCAGAGAAGCACAGATCTCGACCGAGTCGAAGGCCTTCTCGTAGTCCACGAAGGCAAGACACAGTTGACGGTTAATCTCATGGGACCTAAGATGACCTCAGTGGCACCTAATTCGTTAATTGATCATTACTTTATGTTTCATTACGGACCTATATTGTTTTATGGTAAAGGGATAGAGTATAGAGTAATAGAGTTATTCGTAAGTACGAACATGTGTAGCTCATGTGTAGCTACGTATCAATCTACCTAGACCCCTTTTTATCTATTAAAATCACATTAAGTGAGTACAACAGAACCAACTGATGAAATTCCCATGTGGTTTTAAGTTATGTTTAATTATTTAAACTTAAATGCCTATTATAATCAACATACTTACTTCTGCTTTGTGTAATACAGGTGCAACATGTTTTATCACTTATTACGTAAGATTGCTATTCTAAATATTAATTATTTAATAACAAAAACAAACCAAATCATACCCGGCGCAAAATTGATATTCCGCTATGTGCAACCGCGCGCGCAACGCAGCGTGTAAGTACTTCGCAGAGGTCGAAATGGAAAAACCGCTTTGTGTTACTAAAACACAAAGCGGTTTAATACGCGGATTTTTGTTTGAACGATACATAGCGGAAAAGGCTATTTTCTTATTCTTTTGAGATATCAAAAAACGGGTTTCACAAACATGACGGGCGTATCGAGTTTACTTTAAAAGTGTAAAAAGGTCAATTTTGTTAAAAAAACGTTTATCGGTTTTTCCAGGCGCAACGACGATATAATAAGCATATATTTCTTAAATTTATGTTGACTAGTACCCTACACAAGTCTTAAATGTACTTACCAAGGGGCTAGTTCAATTGGTGTAGTAATGACCAAAATATTATTATCATTATGCCTTTCTCCTTACAGAGGGGTAGGCAGAGATCGTGGATCCCCATTTTTACTATATGTGGTTATATTGATGAATAATTGGGACTTATTTATAACTACTCTAAAACGAAACTGTAAATACCTCATCTGCCATAATGTTTACTGTTTGTTGAAATGTGTCTGTGAGGAAAAACGCTTCAAATTGAGATTATAATAATTTCTTATTAGTAAGTAATAAAATACATTATTATCTTATCTTCAGTACCAAAATGAAATATTATAATTGTTATTTAGTAATGTGAAGGACAGAACAGAGATTTAGTAACGAGAGGAGCGTGTATGTTTTTATATTATTTAAGATACAATAGACTTATCGCGTTTATTGTACACGACATATTTAAAACAATTTACATACATTGTGCATAATATAATTAATAATAAGTGACAAAAACATATGGAACAAATAGTTCTTAAAAAGTTAAATGTTAGAATTTTTGCTATATTATGTACTTATTAGACACTGACAGTGTTATAACAGTGTCATACAATACATTCCATTAGATAGACTGATTTTGACTGAGAAACATATTAGACGTTATGATATATGTACTTATATTTTTTGTATACATATTATGATTGTATAAAGTATATAAATTATAGTGTCGTTTTTCATAAGATAATAGTCCACAATTATTTCGGTTTAATATGATAGGCAATAGGTGCTAATAGTTATAGAAACTAAATACTCTTTGTTAAGTTTTAATTTTATATTCTTCTATTACAATGATATATTTATTAAGACTTGTTTTATTTATCACCAGTAAGGGCAAGGGATTTTCTTTAATATGCCAACATAGTTGCTTGTTGCTGAAGGTGATCTCCCATGTAGTGACATATAAACATACATACATCCGTTTCCCTACACATGGATAGGCAGAGATCACGGTTCCACATTTGTCTCGTTCGCTGGTAACAAACATTTTTTCTTATTGACATCCATACACCTCATACACACTTGGCAGTTATAGGTACATATAATAGCACTATCTTTCAATATGGCGTAATCATGTATGACTGTTATAAGCTTTACCGGGTTGAACCCGATAACTGATGTTACTAATCAATTAGAAACTTCGTTTGTAATGGTCTTATTTTATTTGCGCTGTGATTTCAGAGTAAGATACTCGAACCTCTGGTAGCCTGGTAAGGGATGATGGTCGTGTATCCTTGGCTACTAAACAACTGTTATATTGGCATTGTAAGGAATATTATTGACCGGTTGTTAGCCAATCGCTAGTAATGGAAAGAATTACCCATAGTACCTACCTTCGTCGTCTTCTAAGACATACAAGGAAATAAGACAGTCGACATTCTACTTATACCCCAGGCAATCAAAAGCTTGAAAGGAATTACAGTCGTACTAACTTACATACATACACATAAACTGTCTTTAATCCATTTCGGGTTGGACAGAACCTTGGAGACATGAATAAATTTCCTCTTAGTCATATATTAGCATGATTGGGGTTGTGATGTCATATAACATTGCTGACTAGATGCTAGCCCATCGCCCAATCTACTCTATTTACATTAATTCCCTAGT